>APFE031653547.1:9630-41565 GCA_000404065.3 Pinus taeda
ATATATATGCCAAGTGTATGTCAAATGGAGGTCAAGTTCCTCCCTTTATATAGGCTTATTTTAATGTTGGATGGACCTCCACTAAGCCGACATGAAGATTTGGCCAACCTAATCTTGGTGGTTTATTATTTACATAAATAATATTTCTTTTTCTTGTTACATGAGCCCCAATGGATCCTTTACATCATGACTTTAACTCCAACTCAAGACAAAACCCTAGATCACTCAATGGTTGTTGGACCTAGGACCAATGACCATGGGCAAGAAACCCATTTTTCAAATAAATAATTTTCTTTTCCAAAAATATTTTATTTTCTACTTTTGACAAGTACAATAATGATTACATCATGTCATGAGCCGAATACAATTATGAAGACCAACACTAGTTACAACTTTCAACACTCCCTCTTAACTAGGGAGGTATTCATAATTAACCAACTAATACATGGACAATAATTTCACTGAAAAGTTCTCATAAGAAGAGTATCATCATACGCTATGCTAGGAATACCCTAATTGCCAAGGTATCCAACACACCAAAGATCCAAGTGTCACGACACTATTGTCATATTCTCATGCAAGGATCTTTAAACACTATCAAGGACTATGGTGTTATCTAGCCATTTGCCACTATGGGTACCATCAAACTTCAACCCTCAGGGATCTAAGTATCATCTCCAAGGTCAGAGTTCCACAAGACCAATGATACCCTTCCTCACTAGGATTCAGACATCATCAACGATCGACCAAGATGTCCTCCCAACTCCAAGTACCATCATACAGGCAATTTTATAGTACTTCATCTCTCCCTTTCAATCATCAATCCAAGCATGCTTGTCAAATATTCAAAACTTCTCAGGGAGAGATCCACACATCAACGACCTATTTAACCATTAAAACATCTAGTAGCTTCACAACCCCAACCAGTATCAAACTTCCAAAGTATATGTTCTTGTATGCTAGCACGAAACTTCGGGGTCTTCAACTATTTTGATGTTGCTTGGGCCATCACGATATCCAAACACATTTTGAAGAAAGATTCCTTCTTTAATTTCTTCAACAGCATCAAACTCAGCCGCAACACTTTTCAACAGATCCAGGTCTTGTTTGCAACTTCATTAAACACAAATAACCATCTGTAGTGCTTTAGTTATTCTCTGATCTCATTCTTTCTTCAAGGTTTTCATTATAGTTGTCACAATATGCCCTCCCTCTCAATTGAGGAGATATTCTTTTCTTTATTCAAGCTTCTTCTGTACTAGGGGACAAATCCATCAACAACTCAACCATATAGGCTCTTTCTATTGCATCATCAAAGAACTTCAACCTTCCAGAACATCATTCCTTCTTTCTTTACATGACAAGAAGATTATCTATTAATCAATAATGTATACCCAATGCCATCAAGATTTTTACAGCTCCCTCTTTCCATCATGCCCAACTTTATCATCAAGTATGAGGTAAGTAAGCATCTTCAACAACTTGAAGACTATGTACTGCAAATCTTTTGATAAAGCACAGATATACAAGTGAATGAAGTTAACATTACAAATATAAGGCTAGCATGCCATCACAATGGGAGCATATAGGGTTATCAAAGCTTTAAATAAGAAGTCGGACTTTTAGATATCCAAAACCTAAACCTAATTAGGTTCACAATCAACAAGGGTTACACCTTTCATGCCCTAGACTTTCACAATCATTTTTGCTACGGGTTTTGTCACAAACCCTAGATTCTATCATCAAGACTAAAGCCTTAGATATCAACAATTAAATCAAGTCATAGTGAAAGCATTATTACATTTGGGTTTCATTATCATGTACTAGAAACTTATATCAATCTCCACTAGGGTTTTGTCGTAAACCTTACAAACATCAAAACTTTAATGTTAGATATACAACAGCTCGACCAAGCTAGGGTTTTAATCAAACAAAAGCATATACACCTAGGGTTTCATTCCTAGGATTTAATTATTATAAGCATTTTGCCATAAACCCTAAGTCATCCAACCCTAAAGAGCTAGGGTTTTATCATATGTTCTAGATATTAACAAACCCTAAAAGGCTGGGGTTTTATCAAAATAAACAAATAGCAAAAGATAGTATGATAGGGGTAGATTCAATCTAGAGAATAATCACCTTAACAATATAGAATCTTTAATGATTCTATAGCAAACCCTAAAGATGAGAGAGTTAGTAACTGTTAAGTTTAGGTATGTTCTATGCTAGGGCAATTTATTTCAATTTAGCTCAATAACTTTTCAAGATTAGCAATCACATCAGCATTAAAGTAAATTGCAGATAGAACATAACTATAAATCGCAGAAGACAAGCCAAGACAAGAGGACACAGGATGTGGCGCTAGCCAGGGACAAACCCCAATGTGGGGAAACCTTTGATCAATTCTTCTTATATGTTCTTCAATAGTTCAGCAGAGAGAGAGATAGTACATTTACAACAGAATTCAACACTTTGACTTATGTAGGTAAGAGCATAGATCATCTCCTAGGATGATGATACATGAGATAAGTTGAAGACATGTTGCTTCAACTGATTCTCCAAGGTGACTCCTTCACCTATCATAGTGTTACATCTCGTCATCATGCTGCACCTCACCGTGCTACACCATGCTGCACCCATCATCACAATTTTGGACCTCATGTTGTTGTCCCAGTGTTTAGCACTCTTGTACATAGTGCCATTGCTGCACCATGCTTACTGTTGTCCCAACGTACTTGTTGCACTGTACGTGTTGCACTGTACTTGATGTTATACATGCTTTACCATGTTGTTGTTGTCCATGATTCTTCATGCTTGCAGCTGTCCCATGTTGCAGTTGTCCTAGTGTCATTGCAATTGTCCCATGTACTATGTTGTTGTCCCATAATATGTCCAACAACACTGAGTTATAGAGTCTACACCAACATGCCCGAATAGTCTACAATTAGGACATGTTATCACCTACAGCAATGTGGTATTATGACAGCAATTAAAGTGACTACAACTAGGTCTCTTTGGACAGTGAATAAGAGTCTTTACAAGACTGATAATGGACCTCTCTTAACAGCGGATTGGCGCTGCCTTCGAACTGTATATAAAGCTTATATTCCACTACTGATTAGCCCTCCCTTTGCTGCGGATTATGGTTGCACTTTACAGCCATCAAACTGGCTCAACACATACAAGATTCATTCCAAGGTATGTGCACTAGCTCACTGTTCTAGGGTAATTAGGCTACTGCAATTATGGACTGGTTAGGGAAACCAACCATAGTCCTTATCAACCCGCAAGCTAACCCAGAATTGCTTCCTTTTGCTACGGTTGTCCTTAATAGGATGTTTCCCTCCACGCTGCTCCTTGAGGGCAGTTCCAAGCCCAACGTATGGACTTGTCGCCCTAAAATAGTTGTTGCACCCTCCAGCGAACCCTCCTTGCCTTGGCCTCCAAGAACAGTTGCTTTGTCCTCTAAACGGACCCCTGAAATAGCCCTCAAATGACCTCGTTGTCCAGAATTATCCTTGTTGCGGCCATGGCTTGTTTTAGCTGCAGTTAAGGGCTTCTTCTACCTTTCCTCTTATAGCAGTTGTGGCCTTCCCTTGCTACGAAATTATGACCTCCTTTTTGACAGCGAATAGGGCCTCTTGATAGTGAATAGATGACCTTAGATTAGGTCTCTCTAGACTGCATTTTAGGCCTCCTTTAGACAATGGATTAGGGCTCCTTTTGGTTGCAAATTGGAGCTCCCTTTAACTGCGGCTAGGGCTAGATCTCCACTCTAGGATTGCGTCCAGATCCTCCTCTTCATGTGCGGCTAGGTCTCCTTCCTTTAAGACTGCGGTTAGGGCTCTTTCCTCTCTAGACCTCTCTTTCCACCTAAACCCAAACGAGTGGAAAGAGATCACAAGAGATGAGCGTGTGAAATGACTCTCAAGTCATATCCTTTTATACTAAAATGTTGAGCACTTGTGGGGTTTATTTGGTTGCTGCCCGACCTTGACGATTTGTCCAATAACACAAATAAATTCATATCTCCATGAATACTTATCAGAATCAGATGATCTTTAGATCAATCCTACACCTCGATTGGAGGGGACCCAAGAAAAATATCAGCTGCCATAAATAAGATGACCCACATGGAGTTTGGCCCTAGTTGCCAATTTTAACACTCCCTCTCAACTAGGGATAACTCCATCCGCTGATCCATATGTCTGATTGTACTATCTCTGCCATCGGTGCCTTGCATTGCTCTGCTCTGCTCTGTTCTGCTGAACCATGAAGAAGAATAATTGATCGAGAATGTCTCATACCATTCTCTACTGACCCGAAGTCAGTTTCATATGGGGAGTGTGTGTCATACCACTCTTACTGACCCAGAGTCAGTTTCATTGATCCCAGATCAATATCACAAGAGAGTGTCTCAAACCACTCATACTGATCCCAAATCAGTTTCATTGATCCCAGATCAATGGAGGTCATCCTAGCATAGGGAGTACGGTAGATACAACGATGCGTCATGGCCCCTAACCCCATTTCCCTGCTCATTGATCAGATGAGAGGTACTTCCCATGAGTCCCCAAACTGCATGGGTAGGATGCCTCGACAGGAGAACTAATCATCCTGTCCACGGGAGAATGAATCATCCTATCCCACAATCGCCACAGGAAAACTAATCATCCCGACCCACAGGAGAACTAATCATCTTGTTCCTAAGTCACCTCGGGGTATCACAAGGGAATGTTGAGCCATTCACCCTGTACACAGTGCACCATTAGGGGAGGGTGAGTCGCCCTATGGTCGTGTGTTGCTCCAGCGAGTACCCCAAGCCCCTCGAAGCTCCCAGAGCTCAATGCATGCAACATGGAGGACCCTTTTAAGAAGGTCTCTCAACAACTCCAAGTCGTTCGGGAAAGTCACAGATTTGACCTTTCCCCCAGGGCTTTGACAAAATGTATGCGACATGTACATCAGTCTCAATACGATGGAGCCTCCTCACTCATCAACGTACCATATCCCAGATGAGGTAGTATCTGATGTCTATCTGCTAAAGCAATCATCGAATACAGGATTCCTCAACAATCGAATCCCCCCCTGGTTGACACAGAAGATCACGGTGGTATCCATCATGTGTACAAACAGCTCGCTAAAGAGCTTCCACAACTAGGCAACTTCACACAATATCATACTCATAGTTATGTATACAGTCTTAGCGGTGCTTATAGCAACCAACTTCCACTACCTGCTCATTCATGATATCGAAGCAGAATCCAAAGAGAACTAGCACTCAGAAGTGCTCTTGCGATCCTCCACACTGCCTGCCCAGTCAGCATTCGAATAATCATGCAAATTCGCATTTATGGCAGTGTATCTCAATTCATGAGAGATTGTGCTCCGAAGATATCTCAGAAGATTCTTGGCACCAATCCAACGAGGCTCAACCATATATGAGCTCATCATGCTAACTGCAAAACATATGTCCAGACGGAAGTTTCCCAAATCTGGTCCGGCATCATCACCATATAACTTCTGAAAGTTAAGATCCTCGAGGTAGTCACGGGCTTGCAGTTTACCATTCCAAATCTGGAATCCAACTCCCTCTTACTTCTGCAAATGAGAAAGTCTGCACATGTCAGAAAGATGTCATCCTCAAAAGTGTCGGTATGAGAGGTCTATCATCCACAACTTTCAAGCAAAGGTTTGGATCGACTTCACTCCTAGTGAATCTCAGCTTCATCAGACGTCTATCAATCCTCTCATACTATGCCTGGGAGTTTTTGTTTCAAGCCATAGAGGGCTTTCTTCCACCTGCATACATGAGATTCCCAATCATGAATCTCAAACCCCTCGGGTTGTTCCAAACCTGTGGACCAAACCTGTGGACCTGCTATATGAGGGGAATGGTACCCTTGTAAGATTTTCCTTCGGTACATCTCAGACATGTACCTTCATGCTCATTTTGAATTCAGGCATCCCTGTCACCATCTGACTCACATCGAGTAGTGCCCCATAATAAGTAGACCTCTGATGCTATAGATGAGATGTGACAATTGACATGATCCCCAATGGACCATCCTACAACTTGATACAAACGCCAACCCTAAACTCAAAAAGCATCTTTGAAAATCCTATTTTCAAATATGTACCTTTCCATCGATGAACGCCACCTCAAAACCTTTGACTTTCATTGCCGAAATGGACACCTGGGTTTTCTTGCGATTAGGTACATAAAAGAGATTCTAAATGAATCGAGTTACCCTCATTCAAATGAGAGGTAACATTTCCTACACCCTTTCCAGGATAAGTGGCATCGACTCCAAGTATAATCCCACGACTGTTTCCATCTCTTACCAAATTCGAGCGAACACCCTTGTATCCGATGAAGTGCCTTGAAGCACTATAATCAATAAGCCAGATTCACACAGAATCTGAAGGAGACGGCTAATACAAGATTGCTTTATCTTATCAAAAACAACATTTGATTCTCCATACCTAGGGTTCCTTGCTTTCTCTGAAGAGTCGGCCATTTCCTTGATGACCTGCATTACCTATCATTCCTCTGATCATTGAAGATGTCCCTGGAATGATTGTTATCATCATCAAGTGATGTGTCCCTGCCATTCAGACACTCCTTCGCATAATGGTTGAACAAATCATCTGCCTTTCTTTCCACCCTTAGATCCGGACTTCCCAATGAAGTGATCTTTAGGTAGGCCATCATCAGCTTCCGTTGCGCTATTCTGATAATGTTCTCTACTTTGATTTCACCCTAAGTGAATTTGAAGAGGAATGAGGAATCCATTGATCCTTTTGTCCTTTCCCAACTGTCTTTGGTGATTGCTCTCACTCTTGCTTGCGCATTGTCTTCTCTTCAGCTTTGATACCATGTTAAGTTTAGGTATGTTCTATGCTAGATCAATTTATTTCAATTTAGCTCTATATCTTTTCCAGATTAACAATCACATCAGCATTAAAGTAAACTGTAGATAGAACATAACTATAAATCGCAGAAGACAAGCCAAGACAAGAGGACACGAGATGGGGCGCTAGCCAGGGACAAACCCCAATGTGGGGAAACCCTTGATCAATTCTTCTTATATGTTCTTCAATAGTTCAGCAGAGAGAGAGAGAGAATACATTTACAACAGAAGTCAACACTTTGACTTATCCAGATAAGAGCATAGATCATCTCCTAGGATGATGATACATGAGATTAGTTGAAAACATGTTGCTTCAAATGATTCTCAAAGGTGACTCCTTCACCTATGATAGTGTTGCATCTCCTCATCATGTTGCATCTCACTGTACTGCACCATGCTACACCCATCATCACAATGTTGGACCTCATGCTGTTGTTATCCCAGTGTTTAGCAATGTTGGACATAGTGCCACTGCTGCACCATGCTTACTGTTGTCCCAACGTACTTGCTACACTGTACTTGTAGTTGTCCATCCTTTACCATGTTGTTGTTGTCCATGATTCTTCATGCTTGCAGCTATCCCATGTTGCAGATGTCCTAGTGTCATTGCAGTTGTCCCATGTACTATGCTGCTGTCCCATAATATGTCCAGCAACACTGAGTTATAGAGTCTACACCAACATGCCCAAATAGTCTACAATTAGGCCATGTTGTCACCTACAGCAATGTGGTATTATGACAACAGTTAAAGTGACTACAACTAGATCTCTTTGGGCAGTGAATAAGAGTCTTTACAAGACTGATAATGGACCTCTCTTAACAGTGGATTGGGGCTGCCTTCAAACTATATATAAAGCTTATATTCCACTATTGATCAGCTCTCCCTTTGCTGCAGATTATGGCTGCACTTTACAGCCATCAAACTGGCTCAACACATACAAGATTCATTCCAAGATGTGTGCACTAGCTCACTGTTCTAGGTAATTAGGCTGCTGCAATTATGGACTGGTTAGGGCAACCAACCACAGTCCTTATCAACCCGCAAGCTAACCCAGAATTGCTTCCTCTTGTTGCGGTTGTCCTTAAATAGGATGTTGCCCTCCACGCTACCCCTTGAGGGCAGTTCCAAGCCCAACGTATGGACTTGTCACCCTAAAATAGTTGTTGCACCCTCCAGCAAACCCTCCTTGCCTCGGCCTCCAAGAACAGTCACTCTATCCTCTAAACGGACCCCTGAAATAGCCCTCACATGACCTCACTGTCCAGACTTCTCCTTGTTGCGGCTAGGGCTTGCTTTCGCTGCAGTTAAGGGCTTCTACCTTTCCTCTTGTGGTAGATGTGGCCTTTCCTTGCTACAGAATTATGACCTCCTTTTTGACAACAAATAGGGCCTCTTGACAGCGAATAGATGACCTTAGATTAGGTCTCTCTAGACTGTGTTTTAGGCCTCCTTTAGACAACGGATTAGGGCTCCTTTTGGCTGCGAATTGGAGCTCCCTTTGACTGCAGCTAGGGCTACCTTCTTTGACTGCGGCTAGGGCTATATCTCCACTCTAGGATTGCAGCCAGATCCTCCTCTTCATCTGCGGCTAGGTCTCCTTCCTTTAGGACTGCGGCTAGGGCTCTTTCCTCTCTAGACCTCTCTTTCCACCTAAACCCAAACGAGTGGAGAGAGATCACAAGAAATGAGTGTGTGAAATGACTCTCAAGTCATCTCCTTTTATACTAAAACGTTGAGCACTTGTGGGGTTTATTTGGTTGTTGGCCGACCTTGACGATTTGTCCAATAATATAAATAAATTCATATCTCCATGAATACTTATCAGAATCGGATGATCTTTAGATCAATCCTACACCTCTCGATGAGAGGGGATCCAAGAAAAATATCAGCTGCCATAAACAAAATGACCCACATCGAGTTTGGCCCTAGTTGCCAATTTTAACAGTAATATAGAGTATCTAAAGATAAAATCATCGAATATTCTTATATGATGAAGACCTGCGATAAGTCTTTATACATACATTGAGTTACTTCTTTCACACACTATATAGGGCTCCTTCTTACCTTGAAGTATCAGTAATTTCTTTATGTACCTACAATAGTTATTAACAGATACCACAAAAAAATATACAAGTACAAGGACATGAATTTAACAATCTAGGAATCTCATGGAATATTCCTAGGGTTTTTGAGTACAAAATTTAGACATCATTCAATTCCATTAAATGTTTGTCATTTACCTTACAAACCCTAGACATAAGATTTCGAAGAGGGAATAAGTGAATGAAGTTTTCATATGAACAATCTAGCGTTTACAATGAACTGTTTTTTTACACAATGAGAACTCACAAATCCTAGAACCATGCAAGCAACTAAACCCTAAAACATTTCATGCTAGACTCTTAACAAATGAAAATGCTATACATAGCAGAAGATTACATTCCTTCGTCTTTTATGATTTGATGTTCCATTGAGCTTATTGCTCTCCTTGCAGAATGAAGGCATTGTGTTAGATGCTTGAGACATAAAACGAGATCAATACCTACTTGAATACTCAATCTGGTTGACTTGCTTCAAGTTGATCCCAAGTTGCTTCCTTCCAGGATTTCTTTCAATAAGCCCCACAAAAGTAAATGATAATGTTGTTGCTCCTCAACTTCTACAAGTGATTGCTACATATCTCCAAGTTGATCCTTCTTCTTGAAACAGAAATAGTAGCCTTGCTCAAAGACCTTCTTTCACTGCTTCTACCTGTAGTTTTCTTTTGTAGACTAGACCCTACGTCTATGACTTTTGAAATAGATCAGGTTGCTTTCCAAGATATGTAGACTAGGTTTACTTCAACAATCTTCAAATTCTAAAGTTGACCCTTTGAATAGGGCTCCACCAACAACTGATCATATATTTCTTGAATAGGCTTGTTATATCTTCACAAGTACTATGATTCTCAAATTATAAGTGTGCTCAGAATGACTCAAAAAGACATGCTTTGGACGTTAGAGACTATTACTGAAGGGAGACTTGAATGTCCACCAAGAAGTCGGATTCTCTGCTAGTCATAGGATTTGGTTCTCCTTTATCTATATATATATATATATATGCACAAGTTCTTATACAACTTGGAAGAGAAAGAGACTGTTATAAGCTTTGTCAATAGCTGATATATATTTCTATTGGATAATTACTTGAATAGTCCTTCAATAATTACCTTACATTTCATAGATCAAGCTCGGACTATAGATCTCAGGTTTTTCGTCCTTCCATAGGAGTCTCGGCTCCTTCAAGTATGGTGATTGTAGTCTTGGTAACAGGCCTTCCAAAATAGGCCTAAAACACCTTCAAACAACTCAGTCTTGGTTCTTATTTTAGGACTGCTTCAAGTCCACAAAAGGGACATTACAAAATTATATTTGGTCACTCTATAGTGTTACTCAGAACTCTGAATTTCGTCTCTCTGAGGTGACACAAAGTTCATGCACAGAATGTTGAATATTCAAGTCTTAAGGACAATTTTCAGACCTTAAATTTTGAGTGTAGAACTTTTCTCTTCCTTCTAATGATCTTGGCCTTGTATGGGCTACTCACCTAGTCTCTCAGTCCTTCAAAGTAGTGCCTCAAGGCCCTTTGTCCTCCTTGCTCAGGCCTGCATCCTAGTCACAAAAAATAGGCCCATAACTATATTCAAAGTTTCTTCTAAGAATTAGGTACTATGGAACTAGCTTCTTTCACTTGTTTTGAAGTCCTCTACCATTGTTGTGACCTTCCAACTACCCTTAAGCCAATGCCCTAAGCTCTAAAACCATGTTGAAAAATATAGGGCAACATATAGTTTAGGTTTATTAACTTGATTTCCCTTATACTTTGACAAGTTCTTGTGATTATTATATTAGTTCTTCATCAATATTATTATGTTTTCATCATCAAGACAAATGCCAAACAAGAAGATCACAAATGCAACAATAGGATACCAGAGATAGGCTCCAAGCTAGGGCAAAACCCCTCTATAAGGAAAAACCCAGAGAACTCCAACATATAGAATCAATTCAAAGAAGACTTCCAAGACCATAAACGCAAGACCAATGCACCAAGACGAGGTCAGCCACCCAACTAAGAGATTTGCTCCTTCAACAAAGTTTGTTGCTAGTTTTTGCAAGATTCAAACTTGTACAGAAAATTCACACAAGAGAGTAAAAACAAGATGTATGACGTCCTCCACTTCTTCACTAGTCTTTAGCCCTTCTCCCAAAAATTCGCACTTCTCCTTTTTCTTTTCTAGCCGCAAATCAAATGTAATAGATATTTATGCCAAGTGTATGTCAAATGGAGGTCAAGATCCTCCCTTTATATAGGCTTCTTTGTGTCTTAGATGGGCCTCCACTAGGCCGACATGAAGAGTTGGCCAACATGATCTTGGGGTTTATTTACATAAATAATATTTTTTTTTCTTGTTACATGAGCCCCAATGGGTCTTTTCCATCATGACTTTGACCTTGACTCAAGCCAAAACCCTAGAGCACTCAATGGGTGTTGGACCTAGGACCAATGACCAAGGGCAAGAAACTCATTTTTCAAATAAATAATTTTCTTTTACAAAAATATTTTATTTTCTTCTTTTGACAAGTACAATAATGATTACATCATGTCATGAGCCAAAGATAATTATGAAGATTGACACTACAACTTTCAACAATGGAAAAGAGAATCCAATCTTTGGAAGGAGGCGAGCTACAGGCTATAAGATCCGAGCCCATTACAGTAATGCAATCAAGTAATATATGCCACTGAATCATGTGCCACAAAGATAGTAAGTTATTGCGCCCTCTGTAATATATACGAGAGACATAAAAGCAATCCATAGAGACATAATTGTGATTAATTCGCAGAGACAAAATCTTCAAAAATTCATATAGAGAGATCAAGTCCCAATGCCCACTAGGATGTGATCTTCAAGCTCCCTTGTGCAAACCTTTGCTTTGATACTATGTTGAGAAATCAGGAGGATTATGAATTTTACATTATATTTCTCTTTCATAGTAATTGCTTGTGAATTAGTTGGCTTCTTATTGATAATTATTGTTCTTTGTTTCATCAAACAATCACTATAAGATAAACATGAAGATCACAGAAAGAAAAGAACACAAAATATATGCTCTCAGCCAAGGCAAAACCCCTCTCCTAGGGGAGAACCCAATCAAAATGTCTTCTTATAAATCAGATCAAAGTGAGACATACAAGACCCTTAACCACAGAAAACTACCTTTGGATGCCAAGTCAAATCTTCTATTTTGCTCAACAAAATCATCATCAAGAGACCAACAACAAGAGAAATTATCAAGGCGGAATTTCCATACACTCCATCTCAAGAAGATACTCTTCTTCCATCTCAGACTTTGTCCCTCCACTTCATCTTTCTTCTTCTACGAAGTTTCAAACCAAAAACACATCAAAGTGTGTCCAAATGAGCTCATATCATCTTCTATTTATATTGTCCAGAGGGGTGCGAACAGACATGTCCATTGGGATAGGGCTGACTTGTCATGTAGACAGACTTGGCATCTAGAGGGGTTTTTGAAGCAAAATTAGATAATAAAATTTTTTTTCCTTTTTCTTTTCAAGAAGTCCAAATACGACTTTGACTCTTTGACTCAACAAAACCTAGAAGCATGAAGAACATGTTTATCTAATAAATAGTGATAATAAAAATTATTTTGACCATGAAACCCATGCTTGAAAATCATTTTTCTTTTTCTTTTTCTTTTTCTTCTTTTTGTATTTTACATAAAATACATAGAGGTACAACTAGTGTTGCGAACATCTTGATAACAATAAAATTTTATCTCGAAATCACGATTTTTTGGCCTAGCCGATGTTTTCTGATTTTTACAAATATTTTGATAGTATCTTAATTTTGCCGATTTTTACCGATATTTTACCGATTTTTACAATTTTTTGGTTTTTCGAACCCTTGTTGATTTTATCCCGATGTCGATGTTCACAACATTAGGTACAACTATGAAGCCTTGTTGCACAACTCTTATAAGGCCCGCGAGTACCCACGGGTCTTCACAAATTCTATAGCGAGACGGGTCACTTGCATAGAACCTACACCTTCTACTCGTACTCGCTAAAACTGGCATAGAACCCGTGTATTGGCATGAAACCCATGAGACCCACATTTGACCCGTGGGGACCCCCATTTTTCCTTTCTTTCCTTTTTCCTTTTTTTAGAAAATTGTGGAGGGAAAGGGATAAGCACCTCCCTCCCTACCATTTGTCATTCACTTGTTATTTGAGTGTTTGACTCATTTTTATGAGTGTTGAGTGGCTCCATTGCACAATAAAGGAGATCTTGCAAGAGGCTAAAAGAGGCTTCATTAGATCAGACCCCACTTCATTAGAACGAGGTAGGTTTCATGATCACCTTGATTGCTTGTTTGAATTTATTTTTTTCATGTCAATATTTTTTTGGTTTCAATATTAAATTTAGTTTCTTTACATGATTTTTTTTCATTGCAACTTGTTTCAGTTTTAATTTTTTTTTAAATTGGCTCATTGTCGAGTTTCTTAGCCACGCACAGGCCCTGTGTGTGGCTGAGAAACTCAGCCAAGGCCAAAAAAAATTAAAATTATAACAAAACAAAAAAAATTACATTTTTATTCTTTAATTCAGAATTTCAAATTCCAAAATATCAATTAAATTTAATTTTTTTTCTTCCAAATTTCGTCACCATGCCACCAAAGAGTAGTAGTAAGTCTCGTGATCCGGCATGGGCACATGGTCAACGAATCATTACTGGTAATGACCACCATGTCAAGTGCAATTATTGCAATGCCACAATGCATGCAGCCATAAACAAACTAAAATACCACCTAGATAGAATCCCTGGGAATGGTGTGGGATGTTGTGAACATTGCCCTGATGAAGTCAGTACCGAAATCGTAGCTGGCTTTGGAAGCCATTAAAGAAGAAAGTTCTAAGAGGGCAAGAAGGAAGGTTGAGCTTGCTTGGATAGGTAGATCTTCGTCTCAGAGTGAACCACAAATTCAAGTGCAGGCATTTGTAACTCCTCTTCAAGTGTTGTGGCAAACAAGAGTAACACCTCTTCTTTCTTCGCTCCTTGTACAACTCCAGGACATCGGCCAACCTTGGAAAGTTTTAATGAAAAAAAGAGGAAGGAGGCAAATATGGTTGTGAGGAGGTTTTGGTACCATAACAGCCTTTCATTCAACTATGCAAAGTCTTATTTTTATCAACCCATGGTGGATGTCATTGCAAGTTTTGGCCCGTATACAAAGCCCCGTCTTATAATGCAATTAAGGGGAAAGAGCTAGATGAAGAGCTTGAGTGTGTCAACGCACAATTGGAGAGCATTAAAAGCTCATGGAAATATACAAGTTGCACAATTATGTCTGATGGATGGACAGATCAGACGAGTAGAATAATAATAAATTTTGTTGTAGCTTTCCGTGAAGGAACCATGTTCCTAAGATCCATTGATGCATTTGCACATGTAAAATATGCACATTTGATTTTTACATTGTTGGTTGATGTGGTGGAGGAAGTTGGAGTTGCAAATGTTGTCCAAGTAATCACA
Source organism: Pinus taeda (assembly GCA_000404065.3). Classification (NCBI taxonomy): domain Eukaryota; kingdom Viridiplantae; phylum Streptophyta; class Pinopsida; order Pinales; family Pinaceae; genus Pinus; species Pinus taeda. Next base: position 24,141 of record APFE031653547.1, read on the forward strand.
GACAATGCAGTAAATTATGTGGCAGTTGGAAGGTTGCATCGTGCCAAATATCCCACCATTTTTTGGACTCCACGTGCTGCCCATTGCATAGACTTGATATTGGAGGACATTGGGAAGTTGGAGTGGGTGCAAGATGTTGTGCAAGAGTGCAAGCAAATTACCAAGTATATTTATTACCACGCTTGGGTGTTGAACCTTATGAGGGAATTCACACAAGGTGAGCTTAGTCGCCCATCTATCACACGATTTGCTACAAACTTTCTTTTCCTCCAAAGCCTTTTGTATGACTACCAAGCTTTGAGAAGAATGTTTTGTAGCCAGAAATGGATATTTTGGAAAGATAGCACAAAACCATAAGCATTTTCTGCAAAAGCTTTTGTCTTTGGTCATAGTTTGAGGGAGAAAGTCATTGAGATTGTTAGCTTTGCTGAGCCGCTTGTGAAAATCTTGAGATTGGTGGATGGAGAGACACCTACAATGGGATATATTTATGAGGACATGGACAAGGCCAAAGAGGCCATCAAGACTTTCTACAAGAGAGATGAATCTAAATATCTCCCTTTATGGAAAATTAATGATTCCAGGTGGGACAAGCAGCTACATTCACCATTGCATGCAACAGGAGCATATCTCAATCTGAGTTTATTCTATAATGACGGGTCTAGCATTCAAAGAGATCCTGAGGTGATGAGAGGTGTCATGACACGCATTGAGAAGATATTCTCAAATCAAGATATTCAAGACAAAATCAACATACAACGAAATATGTACAAGGAAGCATCTGGCATGTTTGGATTCAACTCAAGCCAACGTCTCAAGGACAAGAAAATGCCTTGTAAGTGCAAATTGTTAGAACTTAGCTTGTAATTTTGCTAGTTCTCTTTTATATGTTTGGCATTGCAAATTCATAATATTTGTTGTTATTTTTTACAACTCATTGGTGGATAAATTGTGGCACTGAGGCACCATAATGACAAGAATTCGCCATCAAAGTTCTGAGTCAACCCTACAAGACTTCTTCTTGTGAGCGCAATTGGTCAGTATTTAAGCACATCCACAACAAAAAGAGAAATGAGTCGGAGTATGAGAAGTTGGTTTTCATCTACTACAACCTTCGAATGCTCACAAAACAAATGTGGCCAAAGGATCTAGATCCAATTTTATTGGAAAGTATTGATTTAGAGTTTGATTGGTTTGTGGAGGAGGAGTCCCCTGATTTGAGTTGGCTTGATGAAGAGACTGAGGATCTTTCTAGTTTTTCATCTCAAATGGAGGCTCCAAAATACACCTACTTCACAGTTGCTTCAGCCTTCCGATGTTGGCAACAGCTCCATGAGGGCTTATTGTAGAAATAGTCGTCCATGAGTGACGAGACTCAAGATTGTTATGAAACTATGAGTTATCATTCTATGAGATATGTATTTGAATTTGAACTTGCTGCCATTTTTTATTTTAATTATGGAATCATGATTCTTTTCTTATTCAGTATCTAAATGTTTTTTGCTTACAAACATTGAATATGTTATGTCCTACTTTCATAGCTATGATACGATGTTATGAATTATTGCATATATTGTGGTTTTTATAACTTATAAGGATTGGAATTGTCATTAGTTTCATTTTTGTGTTTAAAATTTACCATATTTTAAGTTTTTTTGTATTTTGTCAAGTCTTATACAGGGCAGCAGTTTATCTCTTCAATTTTGGGCTGTCTTACTTGCCAGAGTAGGCCGCAGTCAGAGGTGAGTTTGGGTGTGTTTATGTGCATGGTCTAAGGTGCATTTTGACTCTATTCAGGCCGCAGAAGACAGGTTGCTACAGCAGTATATGGAGGGACTGTTTTGAGTGTCGTTAGGCCTATAGAAGGTCCTTTCATCAAGCCGCAGCTCCTTGTGAAGTTAGCGCAGGTGGACAGAGGGTGTAACCCTTGGAAAGGTGATTTATCTCCTTGTTCTAGCAAGCGGATTGTTGTAGGGTGCCTTGTGAAGTATTCCAAGGCCTATAACAGCGTTTAGGAAGGGCTTGAAGGGTAGCAAAGAGTGACAAGTATCCAAACAAGGGAACATCGTGATTGAAGGACGGTTGTAGCAGATTTGGCAGTGTTTCATGCCTTAATCAATGATAGAAGCTACAGCAGTGTGCACAGAATCCAAGGGCAAGAGGGCAGCAGCAGTATGGTTGCAAATGGTCTCTTGATGATGTGATTTGCTAGGTGGATGGGGGTCCTAGAAGAGGATAGAGCTGGATCATCCTATGAGCAGTTCATCAACAGTAGTGCATGTGTCAAGAGGAGCAGCAGGAGGTTGCAGAGCAGAGGCATGTTAGTCCTCTTGAGTTGATGTGACATGCAGGTGGATGATGTCCTTGGAGAGCCAGATTTGAGGAGTCTGTTGGCAGCCAAGAGGAAGAGTTTCCTAGATGGTTGGATGCCCTAATTAGGAGCAGTGCTACAGCATGTATTGGATACCTCATGGTCTGTTAGAGGGCAGTGTGAGAGGGTTCAAGTGTGGAGCCCTAGGTGCAGTGCTTTAATGGACTAAGGGTTGCTAGGAGTGGCAGAATGATTGAGCTCAAGGTCTGATCAGCCAGGAGCAGTTGTTGCAGCCCTTGACTTGCGTGTGGAAAAGGACATCTACAGCAAAAGTTGGGCAGCCCTCCATTGCCCTATGTTAGTCTTCATTGGAGCAGCAAAAGAAGACTATAGTGGGCATTTGAGAGTTGTTCACAAGTGGATCTATGAACAACTAGACACGAGTCTCAATGACTCGTGTCCTTGATGGACTAAGGCACAACTAGAGAGTAGATTAACAATCGAGGTTCAGTGGTCAAGTGGACTTGGATCATTGATAGAGGCGGATTGGTGTTGCTGCAGATCGAGAGCCGACAGACCAGGCAGGTACAAGGTACGATTGAGAGGAGATGAGAGAGCATAGACAGCTAGATGGTCAGAGTATCTTTTTGAGGGTAGATTGGTTGTCGATTAACTGACACCAAGCCCCAGTTTTGTATCTTTGTATCAGTGGATGTATGAGGCCCATTATCCTTGGTACGAGAGCCCTAGGCTATTGTATTATATCAATTGGATTAATATAACGAAGTTGGGTTATAGTACAAAATTGTGTAAAAAGATGTGTATATTTTGTGCACCAGTAGATTTACTTTTGTTTATAGTTTCGCTATGCAAAGCAGCATTGTTGTGATTCTTGGTTTGGTAGAGTAAGTGATCTAAGATTCTATCCTAGACACCAGGATCGTGGAAGCACAACATGGTACTAGAGTGTGTATGAGCTACTTTGAGGGATAGTGAATCAGAGTGTGCATAGTGAAGCAACTCAAAGGGAGTTGTGGGGGTCTAGATCATGGAGCAGAGGGTTCAGCTAAAGACACAAAGATGTGGTCTTAACTGTCTTGGCAACGAGATTTGCTCGGAGTTCTGATATATCGGTGGAGAACCTGGTGAACAACAGTTTGTTGTAGGGCAAATTGTTGATCATGGTCTTTCGTTGATTTTCCATGGATCGTTGGGACAACTCAAGGATCGCTTTGGCATGGACAAGATCAAGATGATAGAGATTGCTTCATGTGATGAACTAGATATTGGCAGGCTAGAGTCTTCATTAGATCATGATGTTGCATATTTGAGATTGGAGGGATTTGCACAAGTGGTATTTGATCCAAGAGGATGAGTGTTTGCAGGACTGGCCCGTGGAGCCTCAGAGGGAGCAGCCCTATGGAGGTTTGGGATCTTTAGGTTCAAATATGATGAGGCAGAAGCACTACCTAGATTACAGGTTTCATTCTACAGAGTATGTTGCAGTGATGGATGCCAGATGGGCTAGTGTCACCAGATGATGATGGAGACTTCCTAGTCTTGGAAGTACCTCCCTCGCTACGAGGGAGAGCTGATTTTTGGTAGCTTGGGAGGTACTCCAAGCCCTAGGGTTCGAGGATTGGAGGTTAGAGCGCCACAAAAGTGACTTGTGGGCTTGAAACCAAAGGTTGGGGCTTTGCACCCATAGGTGTTGGGCCAAAACCATGAGGAGATTTCTATATGTGATGGATGGAGATGATAGAGGACGTAGAGACAAACCAAACACAATGAAAATTCGAAATTTGAGTTGTAGAAGTTGAGATATAAATTTGAGTTGTTAGAGGCCTAATGACAGTTGTATAAGCCCACCAAGGGCATGCGTTGGAGCCTTTGAGAACGTTATAAATTAAGGTCATGTGAGAGGCCTTTCTAATGACATCCAAGTGCATTCACATCATAGAGGTGCTCTGAAATAGAATGTGGATCTGAGGCTAGGACATCCAAGGGCAAGGAACCGAGTTTGTGGAGAGGTTATCTCTATTTAGGGTGTGTTTCCTTTAGAGAGAGAGAGTCGTGGGTCTGAGGCACGATGCGTGGAGGCCAAGAGGACAGTTTGGGCAATTTATCTCTTCGGTTTTGGGGCATCTTGCTTGTCATATCAAGTCGCAGACAGAGGTGAGTTTGGGTGTGTTTTGTGCATGGTCTAAGGTGCATTTTGTCTCTTTTCATGTTGTAGAAGAAGGGTTGCTACAGCGATGTATGGAGGGATTGTTTTGAGTGTCGTTAGGCCTAGAGAAGGTCCTTTCATCAAGCCACAATTCCTTCATCAGGGCTTGTCTAGTCATGTCGACCTAACTGTTAGAGGCCTAATGACAGTTGTATAAGCCCACCAAGGGCATGCGTTGGAGCCCTTGAGAACACTATAAATTAAGGTCATGTGAGAGGTCTTTCTAATGACATCCAAGTGCATTCACATCATAGAGGAGTTCTGAAATAGAATGTGGATCTGAGGCTAGGACATCCAAGGGCCAGTAACCGAGTTTGTGGAGAGGTTATCTATGTTTAGAGTGTGGTTTCCTTTAGAGAGAGAGTCGCAGGTCTAAGGCACCATGCGTGGAAGCTACAAGGACGGTTTGGGCAGTTTGTATCTTCATTTTTTGGGCGTCTTGCTTGCCATATTAAGCCGCGGTCAGAGGTGAATTTGGGTGTGTTTATGTCCATGGTCTAAGGTGCATTTTGTCTCTATCCAGGCCGCAAAAGAAGGGTTCCTACAACAGTGTATGGAGGGATTGTTTTAAGTGTCGTTAGGCCTAGAGAAGGTCCTTTCATCAGGGCACAACTCCTTGTGAAGTTAGTGCAGGTGGACATAGGCAATAACCCTTGGAAAGGTGACTCATCTCCTTGTTGTAGGAAGCGGACTGTTGTAGGGTGCCTTGTGAAGTATTCCAAGGCCCATAACACTGTTTAGGAAGGGCTCGAAGGGCAACAAAGAGCGAAAATTATCTAGACAAGGGAACACAGTGTTTGAAGGACCGTTGTAGTAGATTTGGCAAAGTGTTTCATGCCTTAATCAGTGACAGAAGTCACAGCAGTGTGCACAGAACCCAAGCACAAGAGGGTAGCAAAAGTATGGTTGCAGATGGTCTCTTGATGATGTGATTTGCTAGGTGGATGGGGGTCCTAGAAGAGGACAGAGTTGGATCATCCTATGAGCAGTTCATCAACAGTAGTGCATGTGTCAAGAGGAGCAGCAAGAGGTTGCAAAGCAGAGGCATGTTAGTCCTCTTGAGTTGATGTGACTTGCAAGTGGATGGTGTCCTTAGAGAGGCAGATTTGAGGAGTCCGTTGGCAACCAAGACGAGGGGTTTCCTAGATGGTTGGATGCCCTAACTAAGAGCAAATTCTATGGCATGTATTGGATACCTCGTGGTCTATTGGAGGGTAGCATGAGAGGGTCCAAATGTGGAGCCCTAAGTGTAGTGCCTTGATGGACTAAGGGTTGCGAGGAGTGGCAGAATGATTGAGCTCAAGGTCTGATCAGCCAAGAGCAGTTGTTGCAGCCCTTCACTTCCGTGTGGAAAGGGACATCTACAGCAGAAGTTGGGCAACCCTCTGTTCCCCTATGTCAGTCCTCATTGGAGCAACGCAGGAAGACTATAATGGGCAGTTGAGAGTTGTTCACAAGTGGAGTTATGAACAACTCGACAGGGGTCTCAATGAGTCGTGTCCTTGATGGCCTAAGGCACAACTAGAGAGCAAATTGGTAATCGATGTTTAGTGGCCAGATGGACTTGGATCATTGATAGAGGCAGATTGGTGTTGCTACAGATCGGGAGCCGATGGATCGAGCAGGTATAGGGTAGGACTGAGAGGAGCTAAGAGAGCATGCAATAACCAGATGGCCAGAGTATCTTGTTGAGGGTAGATTGGTTATCGATGGACTGACACCAAGCCCCAGTTTTGTATCTTTGTACCAGTGGATGTATGAGGACCATTATCCCTGGTACGGGAGACCTAGACTGTTGTATTATATCAGTTGGATTAATATAATGAAGTTGGGTTATTATACAAAATTGTGTAAAAAGATGAGTATATTTTGTGCACTAGTAGATTTACTATTGCGTATAGTTTCGTTGTGATTCTTGGTTTGGTAGCGTCAGTGATCTAAGATTCTATCCTAAACATCAGGATCGTAGAAAAACAACATAATTGACTTTAGAGTTTTTGGACAAAACCCTAGATTAAATTATTCCATGTGCAATGGGGGTTTGATTTCTAGGGTTCTCAAACCCGGAAAGGCTTGTTAAGAGAATGCCTAGGGTTATGGACAAAACCCAAGGATGAGTTATTGAAACAAAGAAGAACCTTGATGATGGTTAGATCGATGATGTTGAGAAGTACAAAATCAAGAGGGATTTGTTCATAAAAGATAAGTACTCTATCGTTCTTCATTATTATTGATTTCTCTTGTAAAGCTAGTCTCTTGTTTTACTCTTAATACTTGATTATAACAATGGTTTTTTAATCTCCCTAGAAATTGCAAGTACATACTAAAACTGTGTGGAAGAAGTTATAATATCAAAGAATAGTTTGTGTTAAGTCCTGGATTCAGAGGGAGCTTTGGATCCAAAAAGGACCTTGATGAAGTTTTTGGTTCAAAAGGAGGAGTTCGACTCTCAGGTTTTAAAGTTAGCAATTGTACATGCGGGTGTATAAAGTTGTGGCATCTTTGTTAAAAGGCAACCATCTAGCAAAGCATCTAGATCACTTTATACAATAATATTATAAGCATCATAAGGATTCTCTACTAGAAAAGAATTGCAGCATGAAGGAAGTCTCAGAAGAACAATATAAGACTATTTGAGGTATGGTATGTTTTCTATATTATGTCTTTGTGATTATTTATGTATAGTATCTATGAGGTTTGTGAAGCCATTTTGTAAATCTTGAATTTAGGGTTTGTTGATATTTAGGGTTTTCGAACCCTAGATAGAAGTAAACCCTAAAAATCAAAAACCCTAACCCTAATTGATTGTTACCTCTATAGTTCTTGGAATATGACATCTAGGGTTTGTTATTAGCATATCAGTTTTGTGTAGGGTTCTAGGGTTTGTAATAAACCCATCCTAAGATTGAAGATGGATCTTGGGACCCTAGGACCAAAATGCTTCCAGTATAAGCAGAAACCCTAGACTAACAGAATTGACATCAGGCCCTAATATGGTTTGATTATACTGAAGTAAGAAAAATGAAAGTACTCATCCTTGTTGATAACTCTATGAAAGATGATAAGCACGATGGAAAGAGGAATTTGTTAAAGAAGCTTGATGACATTTGTCAACATCCATTGTAGATTCTTGAAGAAAGGAAGAAAAGACAATTTCTATAGAATTCCTCTTGAATGAAGATCACTGACTAGTTCGTTCCAGGAACATGATGATTAATCTATGCATGTTGAAGATCTCTGGATCGACGTAAAGAAAACTTTGACCTTTAAAGTGACAAGCAGTAGTAAAGGCTATAGTATCATTAACCCTATATTGATATGGCATACCTAAAAGGACATGTGGCATAAGAGGAAGTTGGACTCTAAAAGTTGATGAAGAAGTTCACCCTCCCAGATGGACAAAAGAAGCTTTGGATAAGCTCCATATTGGTACCTTGGTAGTTGACCTAAATGGTGTCAGGAGCTATTAGGGTTGGTATCTTAGCAGGTAGCCTAGATGATACCTAAATCCCTATTAGGGTTAGTACCTTGACAAGTAGCCTAGATCTGTTAGGGTTGGTATCTTGGCAGGTAGCCTAGATCCTTGTTAAGGTTGGTACCGTGGCAGGTAGCCTGGATGGTACCTAGATCCCTGTTAATGTCTTGGTGTTAAGCGTGGGATCTCCCCAAGGCAAGTTTTGGGGCTTCAAGCCCAAGTTTTGACTAAGTCCGATATAAAGACTAAGCGATTTGTGGGCGCGGAGCGCAAAGATGGTAAATGAGTCAGAGGGTTGTCCGCCCTCATTTCTGTAATGTAATGTCAGTTTGAGAGATCTACACATGGTCCGCAGACCATGGGATTGTATAAATACAGCGAGGCTCTAAGTGTAAAGAAAAGGGGATAGAAGAATCAATCAATGGAAGATCTAATAAGGGGGCATTGAGTCTAAGTGTAGAGTCGTGTCTTTGGGTCGTAGAGTAGGAGAAGGCTCTGCAGCTGAGTGCGCAGAGGCCTAGTAGTCCACAACTGAGTGCGCGGACCCCTACAGCTGAGTGCGCAGGGCAGGTTGGGTCTGTAACCGATGGAAGCATTAATAAAGAGAAGTTTTACAATATTTCTATGTAGCTTTTCCTGTTTTATGCATTGAAGTATATTGGGAATGAATTGCAAGTTTACTGTTTATTTGTTGCGCAAACTTATATGAATGTGTTGAATAAGTGAATATAATATAAGGAATCTGTTTACGCGAAAATAACTAAATGTTACTAGAAGATAAGTAAGATCCGCGGTGTGACTTAGGGAAATAGCGCAGATCGTTGCTCTAGCAGCGCGAAAGCCCCACAACCCCTAGTTAAGGTTGCGCGAAGACGAATATAACAAGGTCGTGAAGGGCTCGCAGGCCAGGAAAATGCGCAAAGTAACCTGTGCAAAAGTATTCACAGCTGGACTAAATCAACCCCTCAGACATCTCAAGGGTGCGGAAACCTAGTTCCAGCATCCCCCCATACTGCTTCGGGTGAGACTTCAGTCCGCACTTCGCGGACTGTTGCCGAAAGGGCCAATAGTACAGGGATTTGTTTGACTAATTAACTTCGAACCTGGGTCAGGCCCCAACAAGCCAACAAATGGTTCCGTTGCCGGGACCGAAATCTGCATAGAGTGTCTGATGTCGTATCATTGGAATCCAACTAAAAAAGAAATTGAAGGTTGGTTGGACAGAAGAATTCACGAGTTCGCGACACAAGAGAATAGGAATCCGCGACTATGAAAAGAAGAGTGGTTAAAGTGCTACCTATACACAGAGATCCACGAAATTTTCTTCGCATCTTTCCCCACTGAGCTGTACGAGTGGATTGCAAAGCTAGCAAATAGCCAAGGAAGGTGCAAGCTCGATAGTCCTATTGTGTGGACCCCAGAGTTGATGCACAGATTGGAAGCATCGAAGGATAAAATAGCGCGCGTTGTTGATCACTGGCTCGATCAGATTATAGGAGGATTCATTACTGAGTTCGCAATAGACACTACTGTAAGTTACAGCGAGATCGAGCGACGCTTTCTCAAAGGACCACGAGGTAAGTATGTTAAGTCTCTGAACACTTGGATTAAAATGCTACTGTGTGAAAAGCAGATTATGCAAATACATTGATGTTCGGGGCTATGCGAAGTGGGAGAATTTACAGAAACGAAGGAAGTGCAGAACTAGAAACTAGCCCCTTGATTTCACCTCCGCAAGGGGATGAGGAAGTGTTCACGAAGGTCTCACCAAGAAGTGCGATCAATTTGATAAGGTAGAGGATTTCGCGCATACCACCCCCACCCACACCACCACCAACTTCACTACCTCCACCCCCATCTTAGCCCCTACCACCTCCGCCAACACCGCGAGTCAATATGGCAAGCGCGATAAAGTTGTCGGTGTTCAAGGGAGTAGGAAATGAAGATCCAGACCAGTTTTGGTTCGTGATAAAGGCCGTATGGGAAGCGCAAGGAGTTATACATGACAATATAAAGAAAGCGACACTAGTCAGCGCTCTGCAAGATCGCGCGCTGACCTAGTATATTAATCATTCTAATGACAATCCGAATCTGGGGATCGTAGATATCCAAATTGAGTTGAACAGAGAATTTAGCAGGCCGAAGTCAGAGGCGCAGTCGATCAATGGATTGAAAGAGATCACAATGCTACCAAGCGAGACCCCTTGGGAAATGGATCAGAGATTGAAGTGCACATTTCGCGAAGCTAATATAACTTTAACAGATGGACAGCACCGCGAATGGTTTGTAGCATCGCTAACGCCGCATTTAAGTTACGTGCTGTCACAACAGAGGTTAACGACTCAGGCAGAGGCCTTGGAGATCGCGAAGAGGCTACATGAGACCCCGATACAGGATCCTAACTTGGGAGTTCAGCAGATCCATGCGCAGTTGAAAAACTTATTCCTTGAGATGCAGAGTCTGAAACAGGACAAGAAGCTCAGCTGGAAGTGTGCGAAGAAGTATGGTGCGTAAAATGCAAGGGTCAAGAACATGACAAGGACCACTGCCCGGTGTTTGCGAATTACCTCGCGGGAGGAGGACCGATGCCGTTAAGACCGAAGGCCCAAGCAAGACCTAGCGCGGTGCCTGCTTTGTGGTGTGCGATTTGTCAAATGTTAAAATTTCTGTTTTCCCACCCCGGTTTTCAGTTTCTCCTTATTTCTCCCATGTAGTTAAATGCCCTTTCCCATAAACATACATTCAACAAGCTGGAAAAAATAAATTTGTTGAAAACACAAATTCTGGAAAATTTACAGAACGCTGGAAATTGCAGAAATAAAAATCAGCAATAATAAACAACCATTAAAACACTGATATTTTTTGTCAACGTGACCCTGGAAAAACCCCCTACAACTCTTGGCGAAAACCAGTTTGAGAGCTCTTCTTTATTTCTGGAAAATGCCTTAAAGTGAGAAAATTTCAGCAAAATAAATTTCCAGCAAGCAAACTTATCTGTTTTTCAACCCAACAGACAACCTGGGAACTTGTTGTACGCGCGGTACGGACCATACGGATGTACAGACTGTACAGACGTACGGACTATACGGACAGACCTCGATTTCTGTGCCGAAATTCACTTCCTCGATATTCATGCCCAAAAATCAGTTTTTCTCTGTTTTTCAGCAAAAAATCAGCTTTTTCTGCTTGTTCTTTCTGCTGTTCTGATTTGCTGAAGAGCTGCCTGATATGTGTGCCAAACCGCTGCTTCTTTCTCCTTCCTGTCCAGAAATCTCCCTTGCTCTCTTGCTCTCCTTTCTCCCAATCTGCTCATGAAAGAATGAATGATCTTTTTCCTCTTTTTCCTCCTTTAACCCAACCCTAAATGACTTTTGGGTGATCCCTAAATCCAATGGCTGAGATAGATTTAGATCAATGGCTGAGATTAAATGCACAATTAAATCTCACTTTCTATTTTTTAATTCACCCCACTTTAATAAAGACCTTAGTCATTTATTTCCAAAGTCACTTTTCCTTTCTAATTTTTCATTGACTTTATAAAAGTCACTTTAAAATTAGACTTAGTAACTTTATCACTTAAAGTCACTTTTAAATTAGATTTTAACTTTATAAAAATTATAAAGTCACTTTAGGAGAAAAATTAAAATCTTGTGGACACTTTTCCCTAGGCCAAAGATCAAAGCCTAAGGGAACCACCTGTCCTCCGGTACCAAATTTCAACATCAAATGGGAGGAAAGCATGCTACAGACAACTGCCATTTGTTACAAAAGTACACACAGAATTCGCAACAGTTGTTCTGTAATTTTTGTAGATCGGTTGGACAAAATGAGCGCACCTATAGAAGCTATGAGCTGATGATGAATAGGACTACCACCTACAGAGTTCAAGCCGAAACGCGGCCCCTTGACTAAAACACGAGAGGCACAAACCGGATTTTGGGGGCATGGACAATGTCGAAGTGGAGGAGGACCTAGAAGAGGTCGCGGACAGCTAATATGCTACAATTGCTGGGGACCAGGACATTATGTCCGTGATTGTACGAATCCAACACGTCCATCATGTCTATATTGTACCTTGTTTGATCATGAAACGGAAGAATGTCCCACACTGATAGGGAGGTTGCACGACAAGGGAGCGCTCCAACCTCCCCCGACTCAGAACCTGCAGATGATGAGGTCTAAGCCACGCGAAGAAGACCCCAATGTGAACATTGTGCTCCGAAGCGGAATTACAATAGGAGATGATAAAGGCAAACAGCCAGTAGATAGTACTTGGGTTCGCAAGGCTCCGACGAAAGAACCAAAGTTTGATTTGGAGCGCGCTAAGGAAACCTTCATGGAAGCTAGGAAGAGCTTCGCTGAGGCCTACACTTCAGGACGCAAAGACAGACCGGAACCAGAAATGGACCCATCGATGCTCACGACGTTCCTACAAACATGCATGAAGCTACTACGCGACAGTAAGGCTCTAAAGGGATTGCAGGGACTCATTAATAGATGCGTTGGGACCGCGCCAAGAGAACCGCGCGTAGTCCGGAAGATTGGAAAGCATGCAGCGAGGACGGGAAGAGAAATGAGGTTGACCGCACAGATTGAAGAATATGAGATGGACCAAGTAATTCTGGACCTAGGGACGGACGTGAACGTTCTATCGAAACAGACATGGGAGCGCATGGGAAGGCCTACGCTGCAATGGTCTCCTATCCAGCTGCGAATGGCGAACCAGCAAAAGATCATACCTATGGGGAGATTGTAGGGAATCACCATGGATATTAAAGAGGAAAGTGGGCTAGCAGATTTTGCAGTGATAGAGATTGTTGATGACAGCAATCCCTACCCCGCGCTATTAAGAATCGATTGGGTCACTGACATGAACGGGGTTGTGCTACACTAAGCCAGTGCACGACTATGAAAGCGACAACGACTTAGACTGCATCTACAAGATAACCGCACGAGAGCAAGACTGGGTAAATCCCACCGCGGATGGACGAATCTCATGGGAGCGCGAAAGCTCCTGTACATCGAATTCGGATGAAGAGATAGAGCAATGGCAAAACCGGTTACACGAGGTAACCACGCTGAACTGCAACATTATGACAAGATCGTTGCGCTGCGTATCGACGAAAGTAAGGGATTTGCCTACTTATGATGGGTTAAGTGAGGTAGATGCTTTCCTGAACAGATTTGAAAAAGAGGTGTCGGAACAGCAACGTTTCGAGGCTCTGAAATGGGTACTACGCGCTACGCCTGTGAGGTGGTGGGGTATGCACCAAGGAAACTTTGAGGTCTGGCGCGAATGCAGGAGAATGATGCACATGCGTTTTGGGAAGCCTCAGATGCATATAAAAGACAAATATGACGGACGAGATGATCCGCGCGCGTACCTCGCCAAGTGAACAAAGGTCTATGGGGAAGAGCCACAATCTGAGTGGGTACATTTGTTCTGTCATACCCTAGATGTTATACCCATGAACTGGTATATAGAGACAGAGCTCCACCATGGGACGAGTGAATGGGATATCCTGCGCGAAGGGTTTCTGTTAACCTTCACTTTTGAGGATCGTTGGTGGGACACTGTTGATGACACGCTACAAGCAGTGAAAGCAGCTATCTTTAAAATACAACAAGAGCTAATAGAATTGATTCAGCCTGAATGGGCTACTCAGCTGAGCTACACGTTGGAGTGTTATAATGTCAATACTGAAGAAGATGACGAGGATGCGCGAAAAATTAACATTCCAGAAACAAAAGGTCGTCGCGAGGTTCAAGGACCACTGATTGAAGACCCTGACATAACCGCGTTAGTAATGACAAAGCAGGGGAACATTGATATGGAAGTCGAACCTAAGTATGCAACGCTCGGCGACTACTGGAATGACGCGACGGTGGATAAGGTCGCTGAGTTACTCCGCAAGTACCAGGACTTATTCCCGACCAAGATCACGGACTTAAAAGGAATCACCGGAGATTTAGGAATGATGCGGATCACATTAAAGCCCGACACGAAGCCAATTAAGCAGAGGCCTTACCGCTTGAATCCAAAATACAAGGAGAAGGTTCGGTAGAACTAGACAAAATGCTCGCAGCAGGAATCATTGAGCTCGTAGAAGAATCCGATTGGCTAAGCCCTATGGTGGTGCAAGAAAAGAAGCAGAAGGGCAAGATAAGAATATGCGTGAACCTCATAAAATTGAATGACACGTATGTGCATGACCCATTCCCAACTCTGTTCACAGATGAAGTATTGGAAAATGTCGATGGGCAGGAAGCATATTCTTTCACTGACGGATTCTCAGGGTACCACCAGATCAAAATCGCACCAAAAGATAGGAGTAAGACAACCTTCACGACAGAGTGGGGCTGCTTTCAATACAATGTTCTGCCATTAGGATTGAAGAACGCACAATTGTTGCAGCATTCAAGGAATATATCTACAAGTTCTTGGAGGTTTACCTGAATGATTGGACTATATTTGGATAGGTTAAGCACCATGTAGCGAGCTTACGCTTGATGTTGGATACCTGCTGAAGACACCAAATCGCGTTGAACCTCAAGAAGTGTATGTTCCTCGTTCCTTTTGGAAACCTGTTGGGACACGTGGTTTGCAGACAGGCGCTGATGGTAGATGCCGTGAAGATTGCGGTTATTCTGAATTTGGAAGCATCAGAAAGTGTGAAACGGTTGCGCGCTACCCTGGGACATAAGGGGTACTACAGGAAGTTCATCAAAAGCTATGCCCAGATCACCGCGCCGATGGAGAAGCTGTTGAAAAAAGATGTCACGTTTTGTTGGAACGATGACTGCAAGAAAAGCCTGGATGTACTAAAAGAAAAAATGGCCTTTGTGCCAATCCTGGTCTTCTCGAAATGGGATGAGGAGTTTCATGTCCATGTTGACACATCGTGTATAACGTGGGGAGCGGTACTAACATAGGAGGGTGGAGAGGGCTTGGATCATCTTATCGCATTTGCAAGTCGCGGGTTGTCTAAAGCAGAAAAGAACTATTCCACAATTGAACACGAGGGATTGGCTACAGTGTACGCGCTCTAGAAATATCGGCACTATTTGCTAGGGGGGCACTTCAAGATGTATACAAATCATTCCGCGTTGAAATACTTGGTCAATAAACCTGTGTTGGGGGGGCGTATATGCAGGTGGCTTTTATTGTTCCAAGAATATGATTTTGAGGTTGTTGTGAAGCCTGGGCGCCTGAACACGAGACCAGATCACCTGTCACGCATTGAGACAGGAGAGGAACCTACTAGTTTGGAGGAAGGATTACCTGACGCACATCTCTTTATTGTGCGCGTAGCAGATGGACACTTTGAAGATATAATCCACTTTCTCACGACTGGAACTACGCCGAAAGGATACTCCATCTAGCAAAAGAAGGAATCGGTGGTGCGCACAGCAGATTTTTCTGTCATTGCAGGGCACCTATATAAGATGGGCAATGATGAGATACTGGGAAGTTATGTACTTGAATTTGAACGAAGTCATATCCTCATGGACGCACATGGGGGCGTTGCGGGAGGACACTATGCAGGGAGACCGACTGCGCAAAAGATTCTCTGCGCAGGGTTGTGGTGGCCAACCCTTCATCAGAATTCAAAAACACATTGCAAGGCCTATGATGTATGTCAAAGAACAGGTAAACCATCGCAGAGGGACGAGATGCCTTTGAATCCGCAAATGGCGTTGCAATGCTTTGAAAAGCGGGAGATCGACTTTGTAGGACCTATCAAACCTCACGGAAAAACGGATGCAAGATACATTATCACTACGACAGAGTACCTAACTCGTTGGGCAGAAGCGCAGCCAGTAAAAGATTGCACGGCCGCGAAGTTTTTGTTTGAACATGTATTGACACGATTTGGATGTCCGAAGATCTTGATGAGCGATTGCAGTACACATTTCCTGGACGAAACAATCAGTGCGCTGACAGAAGAGTTTCAGGTGTATCATCAGAAAAGCAACCCGTATCACCCACAAGCCAACGTGACAGTAGAAGCATTTAACAAAATACTGGAAACTGCGCTAGCCAAAGTATGCAATGCACAGCAAAGTGATTGGAACCTGCGTGTACCTGCAGTATTATGGGCTTATAGGACAACGTGCAAGAAACTAACACGACAGACACCTTTCCAGCTGGTATATGGAGTGGAAACCATAATGCCAATGGAGTATATCGTACCTAGTCTACACATAGCAGCGCTCATAGGTATGACAGACCGCAGAGCCCTGGAGGAGAGGCTCTCGCAATTTGAGGAACTCGAAGAGGAAAGGTTTTTGGCTGGATTCCATCAACAGGGACAAAAGCAGCGTGAAAAGGCCTAGCACGATCGACATATTAAATTGCACACCTTCACAATAAACGATTTGGTGTTACTATATGATAGTAAGTTTGATAAATTCCCGAGAAAGTTCAAAATGCATTGGCTGGGACCGTATGTTGTTAAGGAGGTCACAGACGGAGGCACGGTGCAGCTGGCAAAGCTAAATAGAGAACCTTTCCCAGGCACAATGAATGGTAGTTAATTGAAGCCATACACGGGTGGCCCGGCTATCTAACTAGCCGACAGAATCACAGTTGTCGCGCTCCAGGGAGTTGAAAGAAGGTATCGGACTATAAACAGATGCAGGGGACGCAGGAACAGATATAGGGGAGCAGTTCCGACACCACGGTCTCGAAACTACGCGTACAAGAGATACAGCAGGTAGCCGCTCAGTGCGCTGCCGACCTTGCAGCAATTCAAGCAAAGTTGGGAGGTCTCCACGCGAAGATCTCTGCACCGACAGAGTGACTCGAGGGCGAGTCACGATGTTTGTGTTGGGGGCCTGTTGGGCATGGGATCCCCCCAAGGTAAGTTTGGGGCTTAAAGCCCAAGTTTTGACTAAGTCCGATGTAAAGAATCTGCAATTTGTGGGCGCGGAGTGCAAAGATGGTAAATGAGTCAAAGGGTTGTCCGCCCTCATTTTTGTAATGTAATGTCGGTTTGAGAGATCTACCCATGGTCCACAGACCATGGGATTGTATAAATAGAGCGAGGCTCTAAGTGTAAAGAAAAGGAGATAGAGGAATCAATCAATGGAAGATCTAATAAGGGAGCATTAAATCTAAGAGTAGAGTCGTGTCTTTGGGTCGTAGAGTAGGAGAAGGCTCTGCAGCTGAGTTCGCGGACCCCTGCAGCTGAATGCGCAAGGCAAGTTGGGTCTGTAGCCGATTGAAGCATTAATAAAGAGAAGTTTTACAATATTTCTGTGTATCTTTTCCTGTTTTATGCATTGAAGTCAATGTTTTTAAAACCGGAACCGGTGATCGGACCGGTCCACCTAATGAACCGGTTTACCGACCGGAACCGGTCTAACCGGGACTGGTTTGGTCTAAACGAACCGGTTTTAAAAAAATACA
>APFE031653556.1:0-15612 GCA_000404065.3 Pinus taeda
CTGCAGAAACTGTGTCCCATCCCCGCAGCCAAATTTGCCCTCTCCTCAACTTGCCACCAAAAACCCAAAAACCCCAAAATCAAATTCTTTTATTAGTTTACTAGCCTAATATTAGTGTTACTTTCTTGGTCATCTCCCTAATTGAAAATTTTCCCAAGAGAGACTAGAGAGAGCCTTCTCCTGCCCTGTAGGGCTAGCTACGAGGCTAAATGGTTTGATGTTGCCTTGAGGTTTGCCTTTTTCAGCCTGAGGTGAAATTTCAAGCGCTAACACAGCCCAAATATAGTCTAGTCATCAAAATATACCTCAAGGAACTTATGAATAAATTCCTTGAATGCCCTAATAACCACTCGCGAAAAGATTGCAGGTGCATTCTTCAATCCACATAGCATTATAGTGTATTGAGAACAACCCCAGCTAGTCGCGAAGGTTGTCTTGCTCCTATCCTTTGGTGTGATTTTGATTTGGTGGTACCCAGAGAACCCATCAGTGAAAGAATATGCTTTGTGGCCACCTACATTGTCTAACACTTCATCCATGAACAAAGTCATGAAAGGATCATGCACACAAGCGTCATTCAATTTTCTAAGATCGACGCATATCCTTATCTCATCCTTCTTCTTCTTCTCTTGCAACACCATTGGGCTTACCCAATTAGATTTCCACAACCTCAATGATGCCTATCGCTAGCATCTTGTCTAGCTCTAAGAGGACCTTCTCCTTGTATTTCAGGTTGAGATGGTAAGGGCTTTGATTAACTGGCTTCGTGTCAGGATTTAACGTGATCTTCATCATTCCTAGGTCCCTGATTATTCCTTTTAGGCTCGTAAAATTGGTAGGGAATAAGTCCTGGTATTCATGGAGAAATTCAATGGCCTTATCCATGGTCGCGTCATCCCAGTAGTCTCCAATCTTCAAAAATTTGGGTTCTACCTCCGTACCAATGTTCACTTGTTTTGTTTTCAACATCACGGTTATGTCAGGGTTCTCAATCTACGATCCTTCAACTATGTAGTGGCCCTATGTTTCTGGGATGTTAATCTTTCACGGCTCCTTGTCCTCTTCTTTAGCAGTTATGTTATAACATTCTAGTGTGTGACTCATCTTAGTAGCCCATTCAGGTTGAATTAGGTCTAAAGGATCCTAGAGTATCCTAAAGATTGCCACTTTTAGCTCCAGTAGCGCTTCATCAATAGTGTCCAACCCGTGCTCAAAATTAAATGTCATCATGACTCCTTAGCATAGGATATCCCATTCACCTATCCCATTGCAGAGCTCTATTTCTGTATACCAATTATTTAGGATAAAATCTAGGGTATGATAGAACAGGTGCACCCACTCAGGTTGGGGATTTTCTCCATAAGCCCGTGTTCATTTGGCCAGATGCATGTGCGAATCGTTCTACCAATCGTATTTGTCTTTCAGTCACGTCTTAGGCTTCCCAAATCTTGTTCTCATAATCCTCCTACATTCACACCAATCATAAAACCTTCCCTTATATGTACCCCACCATCTTGTGGGTGTCGCACGTAGTGCTTAGTCCAAGGCTTGGAAGCACGGCTTTTCTGGTACCTACCTTTCAAAAGCATCCAGAAAGATATCTACCTCATTCAAACCATCATAAGTAGGTATATTTCTTACCTCTGATGACACACAGCGCAACAAACGGGTCACCATGTTCCAATTCAACACAGTTACTTCATGTAACCTGTTCTGCCAACATTCTATTTCTTCATTGGAGTCCAAAGTGCAGGAACTCTTGTGATCCCAGAAGCGTAGGATAGAGATTTTTGTCATCCACTATCTCTACTACTTCAAAGTCAACCAGCGTGCTTTCTCCTTCAATATCCAAGGTCACCCCTGCAGTCACCCCATGGGGATGATTTTCTACTAATTCACCATTCTTAGCTGAATCAGAGACCATTGCAGTGTAGGTATCCCCATTCGCTACCAAGTCTATTTTGTTAGGACATTCACATCTGACCCTGGGTCCAAAATGACCTGATCCATTTCATATTCTCCTATATGCGTGGTCAGTCTCATCTCTCATACCGTCCTTGTTTTATGCTTTCCAATATTTAATACTACGCGTGGTTCCAGCTCATTTATTGATGAGTTCTTGTAACCATTTTACAGCCTTACTGTCATGCAGTAACTTCATATAAGTTTCCAGGAAAGTTATGAGCATAGAGGGGTCCATCTCTAGCTTAGGCTTATCCTTGCTTCCTAAGGTGGAGGCCTCGGTGAAGCTCTTCTTAGCTTCCATGAAGGCTTCATGAGCATGCTCAAAATTGAACTCAGCCTCCTTTGTCAAGGCTTTACGAACCCATGTATTGTCTTATGGTTGTTTCCCCTTGTCCTCTCCTATCACGATTCCACTTCTAAGCACTATATTTATGTTTGGATCTTCCTTTCACGGCTCATATCTCATCATCTAGCTGTTGTAGTGCCTATACATAATTCTATAGCAAGTGACAGTTATCCATGGCATTTTTTCCGACTACCTGACATATAGCACAACATAATGTAGACCCCACGCTAGGTCCTACTTGAGCTTTTAGCCTTAAAAGCATCAGTCCTCCTCCTCCAATGTAATTTTCAAAGATCAGATAATGGTCTTTATCATGACCCTGGCTCTTGAATTCTAAGATCCATACCTCCTTGCGTACCTCCAGTCAAACCATTCTGTCCTGCTCCAAAATTTGAATCTCAAGGCACAAATTCTTTAGTTGCGCATGGCTCTGTTGAACTCCGAGATTAGGATCTTGCATCAAAGTCTCATGTAGTATCATGGAAATCTCCAAGGCCTCTACCTACGTTGTTATCTTCTACTACGACAGTGCACTCCTTAAGTGTGGTAGTAGCGAAGCCACAAACCACTCGTGATGTTGTCCATCTTTCAAGTTCATGTTGGCTTCATGGACTGTACATTATAGACTATGGTCTAGTTCCCAAGGCATCTCACCTAGTTGCATCGCGATCTCTTTGAATCCCATAATCAACTGCGCTTCAGATTTAGGCCTACTAAATTCCGTATATAATGCTGCCTAGATGTATGCTACTCCAGCATTCGGGTTATTGTTACAGTACATAATATACCAGGTTAGCACGCAATCTTGCAGAGCACTAACCAGTGTCGCCTTCTTTATATGATCATCTGTAACACCTTGAGATTCCCATACAACTCTTACAATGAACCAGAATTAGTTTGGGTCCTCATTTACGAAGCCTTTGAATGAAGGAAACTTCACTGTATTTGCCATATGGAACCACGACGGAGGTTGAGGTGGTATAGTCGAAGTTGGAGGTGAGGGTGGTGAAGTTGGAGGGGGTGTGGGTGGAGGTGGTATTTGAAGGAATCGTTGTCTTACTAATTGAACAACACTTCGCAGAGAAACCTTCGATATCCCTTCTTCATCACTTCAGAAAGGCGAAATCAAAGCGCTATGCTCTAGACCTTTTTTTCCTTTGTTTCTGTACGTTTTTCCGCTTCGCGTAGTCCCAAACATCAAGGTAGCTACATAACCCATTTTTTGCACAACAACATTTTAATCCAAGTATTCAAAGATTTTATGTACTTACCCCACAATCCTTTAAAAAAGCATCACTCTTCCTCGCTATAGCTGACTGAGGTGTCAACCATGAATTCAGTCACAAATCCTCCTATGACGCGATCAAGCTAATCATGGACAGTGTGGGTGATCTTATCCTCCAATGCTTCCAACCTTCGTGCTAGCTCTGGGGTCCACACAATAGCACCATCAAGTTTCCACCTTCCTTGGCTATCTGCTAGCTTCGTTATCCACCCATATAGCTCGATAGGGAAGGAGCAAAAAGAGATCTCATGGATCTCTATATATAGGTATTTTTCCAACCACTATTCTTTTGTGAGTCGTGCGTTTTTGTTCTCTTGTGCTATGAATTTTTTTATTTTTCTATCCAACCAATCTCCAATATCATTCTTAGTTGAATTCCAGTGATACGACATCACATATCTCTTATGTAGATTATAGTCCCGAAAACAGAACCATTTGTTGGCTTGAGGGGGCATAATCCAGGTTCAACGTTAATTAGCTAAACAAATCCCTATACTACTGGCCCTTTCGGCATCATCCCGTGAAGCACGGACCAAAGTCTCACCCAAAGCAATATGGGGGGATGTTGGAACCAATTTTCCACACCCTAAGATGGTTGTGATGTCATTTCGTTTCTTCTATCCCTGCCTTCGTGCATATGGTCCCATTCTAGGGCTTGTAAGACAAACCCTTCTTTCAATACCTTCGCAAAAGTATACAGTCAACCTTTGCATAGCCCTAACCTGGGGCTCCGGTACTTTCACATTCTTATGGAAGCGCGTTGTGCAGATTCTACAATTACAATAAGTGACTTGCTTATCTTTTCAACTACTTAAAGTTATCACGGTGCATGAAGATATTCATAATTGGGTTCAATTATTCAATGTAGTGGCATTCATTCAAGAATTGTATAAGCATAATAAAGGAAAACAATACATAAAAAGTCCAAACGCATTGACAGAACAAAGACACAAAAATTGTAGAATAACTCCTTTTATCAATATCTTCCAATTGTTTACAGAGTCCGTCCACCCTGCGCACACAATTGTAGGGGTTTGCACACTCAGCTGCAGACTTCTAACCTAGGCCTATGTGCACTCAGATGCAAAGCCTCTACCTATGCTACAACCCAAGACATAGACTTCTTGCTTTATATAACCTAATGTCTATATAAATGGGGGTGGTGCAAAGTCTCTTTCTTCCTAAGAGGGATTGTTAAAAATTATAGAAAGAAAGGGTCAATTTGATTTATGCCTTAGTCAAATTGAGAAATTCAATTTTCCACATCAGTAAGATGACTAGGATTGTAGTTAGCTTGATTGACATGGCCTTGTCACTTAGTTATATCAGAAAATTCTAGTTTCTATGCTTGGGGTAGAGTTTTGCATGTAGTGATTACTAAAATTTAGCAATATAGTATAATTATTTTCAGTTCAACTCAATTAACTAGGCTCAAGTAATTAATTGCTTCAGTTGAAGGCCAATTGAGCAATAGAATAGTTGTTAACTCAATGATCTCTCAGCTAAACTAGTTAATCAGCTAAAAATAACCGAGACATGCTTGGAATTTGAATTGTCTATATAGAGTTGAGGAAAATTCCTATTGTAATCATCAATTGTATACTAGTTCAGTGTATAGGCTTGGAAGTTAAGTAGGTGATCTATTCCTTGGGAATGGTTCAAGGAAATAGGGAATTAACCTATTGTTAAGGAGCTCAAATTCCCCTGAATTATGCAAGGAAATAGGAGGAAGTTGAAGGATTGAATTGGCTAAGTGTGGGCTAGACCAGGACAGTGAGCAGCTGAATAGTTTTACAGTGCACAGAGTGCATCAAAGTTGAAGGAAGACATTGTAATAGTTTCTCATTCTCATTTTATTAATGGAAAGAAATAGAGGGATTTTTTAATACTTGGGTTCCCTCGTAAATCATTGTGTTCTTCTAGTTTTGTTGGTTCCATGTGCTTTTAAATTTTGGTTTCCATTCCGCAAAATTGTAGAGGAAATTTGTAATCTCTTGTTTTCAGTTTGAATTCATCAGTAGTAGCAAATTTCTATTAAATTTAGGCCAAGAATTCATATATTTAAGAATAAATTTAAAATTTTATTTCCTCATATCTTGAGAGATGCTACAATTTTTGACATGTTGAATCAACATTATTCTTTAGTTTGTCTCCTTTCATGTATGTAGTATAGAAATGTTCTATTTTTTTAAACTACTATTAGGCCTTGATAGACATGCGACATTCTCTCTATATTTTCTTTTAATCTTCAACCATTTGATGAGATTGTATTTTCAAACAATTGAATTAAGAATTCATTGTCAATTACAAGTGATATTTGATTAACCATATCATTGAATGTTTTATTGTCATCATATATTGTGTTATTTATAATTTTCATATTTCATTATGTTATGTGTTGCCAAATTTTTAGAACCTTGGGTCTTAAAGAAAAACAAAATCCAACCTTTATTTGATTCTTTATGCTATTATCACTTTTACTAAAGTTCATAAAGTAGGTGAATGCTATTCTTCTTAATGCTTCAACAAAATGAACCATTTGTTTAACTTCATTGAGGACCATTGTTGTGCGAGAGATATCAAATATCCTTTATTGAGGTATTTGATTACTTTATACTAGGAAATTCATCCATTGTTGATGTGCCTCATATTGGTTTTGTAAGGAAATGTACAATTATTGGTGTCAATATTATCATAGAAGCCAATTGTCTCCGCTTATCAAACAATTCTTCTTCAATGGGCCTATTTGTATGAAATCTCATTTCATTGTTACTTTATTTTTCTACTACTACTTTGGATTCAATTCAACCCTAATGGTATTTGTACTCTAGTACATTACATTTATATGTTGTTTTTTCTTTATTTTGCAAACTGACACATTATTCAGAGGGGTTTATGTCTTGTCATTCATTAAAGTTTTTTCACGTGAATTACTAAATCAATTTTAGCTTCATTGGGAATAATAATTAATTCTTTTTATTGTTCCTTGGCATTTGGACCCATATTCTATTAATTACTTTCCTTATTTCATCTAGTCAACTCCAAATTAAGGTTTTTTTAGGATCATGGTGCAAATCATTCTAGAGGGATTTATTTATATTAATATATCCCACTTGCATTCAGAAAACATCTTTTTGTCAATAACAATACACTATATAGTAGCATTACAAGACCCGTTTTAAAAAACTAAAAAATTAAAGTCTAATAATACCCTAATGGTGATGATTGCCTTCTAAATTTACAAACTATTGAAAAGTGAAGTGATAAATTTAGTTCTTAAGTAATGGTCTCCATGGATTGAAGATCTAGCAATACAAGAAGGACTAAAATTAAATGGCATATGTTATCACCTAGTGATTTTACACTAGGTTGATCAAAATACACCATGTAGTAATGTTTTTACACATTAAAACCCACTTTCACCATAAGAAATAACCTAGCAAACCATTTTTACTATGTTATTTTTATGTAATTAATTTACCCACTTGAAAAAACCCATAAATTTATTTAATTTAATGCCATTTTCATATTTACCAATTTATGTGAATAATTTAAAATATTGTCACCCACATTTACATTTTCATGCAAATAATTAAATAAATCATTATTTCTTCATTATTTCATGAAAATAATTTGTTAAATCATTATTTAATAATAATTTCTAATTTGACCACTTCACCTAGAAATAATTAATAAGTCCAATTTTATTTATTAATTATTCCTATGACTTTTCCCAATTAACTCAATTAATCATTATTGAGTTGAGTTAATTAAATCCATAAATATCAATAATTTATTTTAATCTTTTCCTCTCCTAAAAATAATAAACATTAAATAAATAATATTGACTTTTCTTTTAATCTTTTCCTCTCTTAAAAATAATAAATAAATTAAATCTTGATTTGGTCTACAAATATCTTAATTTTTAACGATATCAAAACTAATCTAACATTTTATTATACATAAAAATATTTCTCTATCATTCAACCATGAACATTATCTTCGTGCCCATTATGATCCGATGACATTCGAACACTCCATTTCATTTCTCAAACCTTACTATCATAATTCTTCCCATGGAATACTAGAGAAAGGAAAGCCTATAACAATAAGAAAGGGAGTAAAATAACCTACTTTAAAAGAGATGATGGTGATTTGTGCTTAGTTCTATTTCCTCCCTTGGTGTATTTCGTTTTTATGATTTTTTTTTTTTTTTTTTTTTCTCGATTAAGATAAAATGATGTGATGTTATTTGAATTTTTTTTTTAATTCTAGTTTTTATTATAGGGTTGTATTAATTATTTTAATGTAAATTCGAAACATATATATTGTGTATTCATATTTTTAGTTTTAATCCTACTTATTATTAGCTTTTTCAAAGCCACAACAAGAAAATAATTTCTACTCACTTGCTCACAGATTTCTAGTCAACAAATAATGATCATACTGGGAATTTGAACACATTAAGCCACTGGTGACATTTATGTTTACTACTATATTTCTTTTCCACTTAGTAAATTTTGTAAAGAAGATATTGTCTGTGTTTATTTGTATGTTTCATAGGTTACAAATACGAGTAGTTTAGGAGGTAATGAGCTCTGGTAAAACCCTAGGACCAAGAGCGCATAAATACTAACACACTTTTTTTCAGTGATTTTTTAAGTTGGCCAATGTAGTTTTTTGTTTTTATGATATTAAAACTAATCTAGTATTTTACTATAAATAGAAATAATTCTCTACCATTTAACCATGAACATTATCTTCGTCACCATTATGATCCTATGACACTCAAACACTCTATTTGATTTTTCGAACCTTACTACCATAATTCTTCCCATGGAATACCAGAGAAAGGAAAGCCATTCTTCCCATGGAATATGAGAGAAAGGAAAGCCTATTGCAATAGCAATAAGAAAGGGAGTAAAAGACCCTCCATTAGAAGAGATCATGGTGATTTATGCTTAGTTCTATTTCCTGCATTGGTGTATTTACAATTTTTTTTATTATACAGTTGTACTAATTATTTTAATGTAAAATTTGATTTATATACATTATGTATTTCTATTTTTAGTTTCAATCCCACTTGTTGTTAGCTTTTTCTAAACCATAACTTCTACTCACTTGTTCACATAATTCTAGCAAACAAATAATGACCATACTGGGGATTAAAAAAGATATATATATATATTATATATATATATATTTGTTTATTTGCATGTTTCATAAGTTACAAGTACCAGTCTTTTAGGAGATAACGAGCTATGGTAATATCCTAAGACCAAGAACGCATAGATACCAACACACTTATTTTAGGTATTTTTAAAGTTGGCCAATGTAGAAAAATGTACAAATTTTTTTGGGTTGATATCTACACTCCACTGTAGAAACAGGTACAAATTCTACCACGACTCTGAGTTGTCATGTTCGATAGTTTTTCTATTAGTTTTCAATTTATCTTTCTTATCTTTCTTTTAAGTGTTGTGGGCACCTTCATTCAAAAGCTCCAGTAGGAAAATAAAAAAATCCCTTCTAAGGTTTCAATTACATCTTCAACCAAACAAATTGGAATTTTGAACAAGAAGTTTGTTTTTTTAGACTAGAAACCTCTGAGGATAGCCTCCCTTCTAAGGTTCCAATTACATCTTCAACCAAACAAATTGGAATTTTGAAGAAGTTTGTTTTTGTAGACTAGAAACCTCTGAGGATAGCCTATTCATGTTTGAAAATTTTATTCCTTATTAGAATTTGAAACCAAAATTGTGTCCATTTTTATCCATTGTGTGGACTTGTTTCTCTTATTTTTTAGCTAAGAATGTTTCCTTTCTTTGTTGTCATTTTTTTTTGTAGGTTCACTTAGTGATTGCAAATTTAATCCCATTTGATTTTTGATCCACTAGTCCCATTAGAGTAGCCTTCTCTTTTCATTTGTTGAGCCTCCCTTTTGTTGCTTTGGTGTTTTTTGAGTGAGAGATAGTTTGCTATCAATGATATTTCTTTTATATTAATTTATAATTAGTATTTTAGAATTCTAAAATTTATTTTCTATTATTTTCTTGTGTTTGTGAGAGTGCACTATTCCTATTCCTATCATAGTAGCATCAAACTCTTAACCACTTGTCATCAAACACTACTATCCATATTCATTAATCATGAGAAAAATTATATTATATGTTTTTATATAATATATTAATTATTTGTTTATATAATATAATATAATAATAATAATATATTATAATTAAAATAAATTTTTATTTTTTAATATATCTCAAATTTATTTGTTCATAACAGAATAATAATTTAAAAAATTATAATTCTTTAGAAATATAATATTTAATTAATTATTTAAACTAATGTTTAATTTACGTAGGTACACTACTGTCATTGTAACGTTAATATTTTGACCGGAGAAATGACGTTTGCAACTTGCGAAAAGAGAACGAAATCGAAACTCAAATTGAATAGCATTACATCAAATAAGAAACCAGTGAAAACATAAAGATTCGAAAATAAAAGACAGTTAACATAACATTAATGAATCAACGAATTCGATAAGCCATCAACGGTTTCGGCTGGCCTCATTATTTGATGGGTGTCAACAGTGTTGTCTGAGTCACTTGCGTAGCCGCACCGGTGCCTGAGGTAGCTTTTGGTGGCATTGAGCTTTGTCCGCAGTAGTCTTTGCTGGCATTGAGCTGTCTACATCAGTCTGCTGCGTCTCTTCGGTATGACAAGTGGCATCCACATTAATCTTAATCTCCTGAACAGTCATCTGAGTAGTCTCATCACTGTTCATAATCTCTTGTAATTTTAACTCAGTGGGACTCTCCTCAATCACCTCTTGCTGTATGTGATCGGCGTTTGTGTCACAGCTGTTACTACCACTGCAGGACTGTTCGCATTCTTCCTCTCCTTTTTTTTTCTTCCTCTGTATTTTCTTGATTCTGTTTCTCCTCCCCTCTCTGCTTCTCCTCCTCGTTGATGTGACATTGATACATTATCCAATAGAGATGATGTTGAAGCGTAGCTGTTAAATATGTCCATCATTTCTGCTCCTTTCTCAAATTCGACCAGAATGCGAACAGATTCACAATCAAATGTTATTAATCGCAAAACCATTTTTCAATGCAATCTCACCTACTCTACTATGTAACTAACCTGCATCCATCCATTATCTTATGACCTTACATGAAAAGAAAGTATGATAATTTCCAATTATTTATATAGGTTTTATGAAAAAAAAAAAATTTCATGTGTCAATTGGATCTATCTTGAGTTGTTGGGAGCAACAACTATTATCATCTTCAACCAGGTTCAATTCTCTAAAGTAACATGATTAGCCTCTGAGACTTTTCCTTGGGCTTTGATGTATCTTACTCACACCTATGAGTTTAATTCCGTAAAGTAACATGATGAGCCTTTGATGCTTTTAGTTAGCCCTTGAAGTGGTGTGGGTACCTTGAAGTGGTGTGGTTTACCCACACCTATGTGTTGGAGGGTGGTGTGTTTTGTTACATGGAACAGAAAAAGGGAAAGAGTTAATGCTAAAGCTACTTTTGATGTACAAGACTTACCCAAAAAACATATGATGATAGAAATAATGGCTCCTTTTGAAGTTTGTTATTGAATGAGCCCTATTGGAGGGTGGAGTGTTTTGTCACATGGAAGAAAAAAGCAAAAGAGTTAATGCTGAAGTAAGTTGAGGTTTATACTTGATTGAGATACAATTTTTGACCCAAAAACCTTATGGTGATAAACATAATGTCTTCTTTTGAGCCTTGTTGTTGAATGACTTTGAGCCTTGAAGAACATCTTATCCACTCCTTTGACTTGGAGTGTGGAGTGTTTTCTTACATGGAAGAAAAAAAAAAAGAGTTAATGCTTAAGTTGAGGCTTATACTTGATTGATATACAAATTTTTAACCAAAAAACTTAAGGTGATAGAGATAATGTTTTCTCTCAAATTTTATCTAATCATCAGTATAAACAAACAACCTCACCATATTTCAATTAGGGATGGAATCATTATTGTCATCGACTATTAGTCAAGTCATTTTACATGGAATGGTAGACGTTAAAGTGACAATGTCACCTTTTCTTTTGTCAAGGATTTCCAATTTTTAGTGATCTCACCAAGGATGGAAGAGCACCTTTTCATACCAAGTACTTATTGTAATTCTTGGCCATTTTGATGCAACATATGGCTATGCCAACCTTTTCTTGAATCTACGTTGAAGCAACACACAATTGTTGCACTATAATTGAGACATTACTTCCACCAGCCATGGCCAAGATGCTTTTCTTGTCATCATTCATCATTTCTATGAAGTTATCTATGGGCTTGTGCTTGTAATTCATGTGATTGATTTGGAGGGAAGTGAGAAATTCACTTATGTTCCATCATATTTCTTCATGCCTTATCTTATAAGAAAAGCTACTGGGTGTTAAAGAAACGGTTTCCTTGCACTATACATCAATTTCACCAAGAGAAGGAACTCATGAAGATTTAGGTCATTTTTGGAAACCAACATGTATACATTGCTTTGCATCTACTATTTTCCACCATAGTTCTAGTCGACACAGTAAGTGGATAGCTTTATCCTTTCTTCAAGTGTGGCTCCCATGAATTGTAGTTGTCCTTGTAGAGTGAAATTTTCATCAAGGAGTGCCTTAATAGAGCACTTGATCAACATCAAGGTTCATAAGAAGGATGTCTTGCAATGTTCAAGATTAATTGTGGTTGCCTAGAAACATGTAATCTAAATATCCTCTAGTGGTTGTAGGCTAGTGTTCTAATAAAAGGAACCTAGGCATCTATCTCATGGGCTGCATGTGTTGTGGTTTGTTATAAAATTTATTGTGGGATGTCATTTTCTATCATGGTGATTACCCACTTATCTATTGGAGAATATAATGTGCTTAGTTAGATGGTATGAGTATTCTTATTCCTACACCATTGAAAATGATTTGATAATAGAACCCATGCATACATGTTAACAAGGTTAGATTTCGTGTCAAAGATAAGGTGGCCCTTAGACATTTTCATATCAAGGATGACCTTGAATGTATATTAGGAATTCAAACTGATTAAGTCACATAAGTCTCTTCCAATTGTTAGATTAACAAGTCAAGCCCTAATCCCATGAAGTAGTCATAGAAAGCCTTGTAAGGCAACATAGAAAAGCCTTTATTCATACTTTCTTCATGCTCAAGAGAAAATTGATTCATAAATTAAGCTATTTCAATGCATCCACAATCTCAACCCATAACTGTAGTTACGCGTAGGGTTTGCATGAAGTGAAAATTTGGTTCTCTCATTAATTTTTCTCCTTTAGTAATAGAGTAAAATGTTTTAAGGAAAATGTGGGTGCAAAATATTCTTTAACACATTTCTCCTTTATTCATTATCTACATTCTTACCTATTCTTTGTATTTTTTTCATGTCTTTCCTTTTACCTTATAGGATAGTAAGTGATATGTGTATATATACTCATAAATCAAGATTAGAACACAAGTGCTTAATACTCCAAATTTTTTTCTTTAACCTCAAGTTTAGAGTTTCTTGAGCATTTAATTGTTGAGAACACATTTATCATAAACTTGTACTTTTTTTTTAATATATATTTAAATCAAATGCAAATTAATTGACAAAGATATTTATTTCTTGATTATTATGATCTAGATTCCAACAATTTTGATGTTCATTATTGCATTATTAGAGAAAATAAAAGTTTTTTCAATGTCATTATGCTTAGCAATTTTACATTCCCTTTGAGTGGGACAAATACCACTTTAAATAGTTCTACATTCTATCTTTAGCCATGAGTTCATCGCATACCTTTTCCTCTACATTCCTTTCTTATTTTGATTTAAAATAGATGTACCACTTATGTATGAAATGTAATCACAAAATATAACACCTTAGTGCAAAGAATTTCACAAGGAATAAGATAGTTGTAACATTGAAAGTGTTACCATTATCATCTTAGTGATTGCTTCCCTTGTTTCATTGAAGGATGAATCTTGTTGACCAGGTACATGTTAATTATTTCAAGAAGCAAATTACAAAACAATGGACAATTTTCTTTTAATATCATTGTCGTCATTCAAATTTAATTTCATCACTGTAATCCAAAATTTTGTAAATTTTTTGTAAATGATTCCAGTACGACTATTAATCCATGTATTAACACCTAGGTAAGTCTACGATTCTTCTCAAAGAATTTTATAGGGAGTTTTTTAACGTCCCCAAATTATGTGTGTTTGTAAACATAGATAATTGGCAGAGTTTTATCTAAGATATACCCCAAAATTAGGGTGGAACTCTTAGATGAGGTCTTAGGTGAGTCGTAGTGTTTATCAAGTCTAGGTTTTTTTCATACTAGATCATGTGTCTTATCGTATAATTGGTAAAATCTTAAGGGACCATGTCAAATGTGCATTTCCACTTGTATGGGTTGATGTTGTAATATTTTGATGTAAAAGTGTGACTAAGAATGGTTTAGTGGATGGTTTCTCATATTTAGGCACCATGGATAATTTTTTTTTAGATCCATGTAGAGGGTGGAAAAATATTTATTCCCCTCTTGAGTCTTTTTATTTAACTTTTGGAAAAATTAAAAAGAAATTAATTAGTGAGAAAATTAATTAAATTTGTACCAAAAATTAACTTAAGAGAAATTAAATTATGTCCAAGTGGAAAATCATAAAAATTTCGTGGGTCCAAAAGGAATTAAATTTTAAGGGTCCACCACTAAGGAAAAAAACAATTTTTAAGAGAAACTGGACCTTTGGACCTTGGAAGTCAAGCCGAATTGAATTTTTTGAGGACAAAATCGAAAATATTATTTTTTGGACTAGGAAAAAAGGGTGTTTAAGAGAAATTCTATTTCTTCCTAAAAGATAAAAAAGAATAAAATTCATTTGACAGTGAAGATCAAGTTATTTCAAAAGAAGATCAATGCATGAGATTATTTTGACTAGGATCAACCCAACTAGCCATTATTTACACTCGGAGGGGTTTTCTCTCTTATTTTTCTATATAAGAAGGCTTTCAGATCCTCATAGAAAGAGGGAATGATCTAATGAGATCAAAATTATCTTTGTACTCAGAAAGGATTTGCAGTATTTTGTAATGAAATAATAAGACTTCGGGGTTCAATTTAGGTGTCTCTCACTTGTTCATCTATGGTATGTGTTGGACGATTTATTTTTATATGCTTTGAGCTAATATATTGCATGGTTATTGTGTCAATTGCCAGTGGTAGGAACATCTATTAGCACATGTAGCTTGCTTTATGTGTTGGGCTAGAGTAGGCACTCTGTGTCTAAGGAATCTAGTAGGTATCTCTAATTTCATAGATCTATTATGTGGATCAAAACCCTCATGATTTAATAATTTATTTTTCGAAGTGCATTTTGAGCTACAAGTTGCTCTAGCCCTTGGAAAACCCAAGTTCATAGACTGTGAGGGGATAATAATTCATTTGACTTCCAATCTTGATCTAACGAATATTTGATGTAGAAGGGTTTTGCCGAATTTTAAAATTTATCCAAATTCTCTCATTTATTTACTTGTGCTACAAGGATTAATATGATAATAAGAACAATTTTATTTTTGTAAATATTTATAAAATCATTTTTGAATCTAAATCTTGTATTTTAATACTAACCCATTATTTATATTTTGTATAATATTGGGGTTTTAGGGTTTTATTTGAATTTTTTGTATATATTGGGCATTTGTGCTTTCTATTTTTCATTTGTGTAGGTGACATCTCAAGAGTTCGAAGTAGAAATTAATTTTTGGAGAGCCCTAGTCTCACCTAGCCTAAATGGCTAGGTTTTATGGGGTTTCTAGGCCCTAAAGGAGTTGTTCAACCAGTCAAGAAAGGATGAAACCCTTGTAGGATTTCTCGAGGTGATATTTGTAGCATGCCTCATGACAATTCCATGTAATAAAAGTTAATAAATGCTGAAATAATAACCATAGTTGATGGGACACTTATTCCAAGATGAA
>APFE031653562.1:0-15494 GCA_000404065.3 Pinus taeda
TAAGGATAGACTATGACAACCAAAGTGCAATTTTCTTGGCAAAGAACCATGCTTATCATTCAAAGACAAAGCACATTGATGTTTAGTGTCAATTTGTGAAGGATATGATAGAAGACAGAAAAGTGTTGCTAGTAAAGGTGGACACTTTGAAGAATACTGCAGATGCATTGACAAAATCTATGAGCTCTGAGAAGTTCTCCTTGTGTAGAGAAACAATGGGCATTTTAGGGCTGGAAAAATGACTAAGATCCCCTGTGGTCCCCTGTGGAAAGAAAACAACAAGTGGGAGAATGTTGGGTTGTGTTATATTCTTTCCACATAGTTAACGGGGGGTTTGAAGGGCACCCGTAACCCCATTTTATGCGGTCCGGGGCAGCGCCCCGAAAAATTTTGGTTTTGGACCCTATGTTAGGTTGGGCAGACCCACCTATGGTTTTGTGCATGATTTTCACACATGTTTTTTGGACGTGATGGTTTTCGGTCCATGGTATTGGACGTGATGGTTTTTCGGTCCATGGTATTGGACGCGATGGTTTTTGGTCCATGGTATTGTATGCTTCGGCATGTATAAATATGTATTGTAACATTGAAAGGAACATAATGAAAAGTCAAGCTGGTAGTCCCGATTTTGGGATCTAGTGGGAAAATCTCTGTGTATATGTGTTTTATGTGTTATGCTCTCGCATTGTTTATTTTTTGTGTTTTAGAATTCGGTTGCAGGTAATTTTCGTACGGGGTTAAAACCTACAATTTTTGAATGCTAGCCTCCAAGTTATGACATTTATTCTCTAACTGTAGCATTAAATTCCTTTATGTAAGAACTCTTCTTACCTCAAGAATTGTCTCAGTTATGTCTACAATCTCATATTCTTCCAGTTCTTCTTTTTTCTTTGAATTAAGAATTCTTATTAAGGTAGTAGCTTAACCTTGTTTCTAACCCAAACTTTCCTTTATATCTTCTATGACCTCTTTTTACTTATGCACTAATTCCTCCTGCTCAAAAATAATTTCAATGGATGGCCAAATTTCAATCATAGCTTCATTTATCTCTACCCAGATGTTTTCCTTTGCTTGTGCAATTGTCCGTGCCATGATAGATTCATTATCTAAAAGCTTAATTTTATGAATTAATCTGTGAGTTTTTTGAAGCTATGACAAATACACATTATCACTTTTTAATTTGTGCTCTTGGAGAGTATTAACCTAAGCTTTCAGCTTTTCAATCTCCTGCCCTCTGATAGAAAAGTCTTCCATAGCTCTAATTAATTCTCTTGATGTACCTGTAGACTGTGTCTCTGTTGTAGTAGATGTTTAATTAGAAACCCCTGTTGTTGATGGACATGTAATTGGAAATGTTGTGAGAGTAATGACTGCTAATTTAGTTGATTGTTCTTTCTCCTTTAACAATTTTTCTATTTCGGTCTCCATTTCAATATGTCCATCCTAGTTAATGATAATTTTGAACATATCTTATTTTTCCTTTTTCTAATTGACCAACTTCCTTTGTTTGTGGATGTTTAGTAGACGGAAGTTTGAGATGCTTCTTTAGGGTTGCAATGTTAGCATTTTTTCTCTTAATGATCTCATCATCAGCTTTTACAATACTAGGATAGTATCCTAGTTTAATCCCAGTTTTTCTAATTTTAATTCTCTTAATCTCATGTCCAATTATAGGTTCAACATCACTGTTAAATAGGAAAGAAACTGTTTACAAAAAATGGTCCACATAATCACTGAATGTGAATTCATTGGTATGCTTCCTTACCAAGGAATTCCAATGAATCATAAACTATGCATTTACCTATTCATCCAGTTTCTATAGTGGAAACTGAAATCTATCTGCTTGATGGAATAAAAAAAGTAAACCAAAATTGTAGCATACTTGAAGACTCCTTCTGTAGAAAAATTGAGGAATTGTTCATGGATGACCTCTCCTAAGAATTCACTGTAATGAAAAATGACTGAATGGTTTTCTCTTGTTGAAATATTGATAGAAAACCTATAATGGCTTCATCAACCCATTGATCAGTTTGACAACCGAATAAACAAGAAACTATAGAAATGACTTGTTTTGTCATTTCAAGAAAAATTGAGGATGGATAAGGAGGGTTTTCTTTTGGCAATTGGACATTCTCAGGCAGAAATGCCTCGAAAATTTTGGCTATGTGGGGAAAGTCAGGGTTTTGTAGATTTCAATGAGGGTATCTACTTAAAAAATTTTCAGAGAGGTTGAATTTTGGATCTGAAGCATCTGACATATGGAGTCAGGGGTAATTGTGAACATGATGTCATTGTTCTAGGCTACAGTTTCTCTTTCACTAGGTATGTACCTGAAATAGCACCATGAGACAAATTCTGGAAAATGAAGGGTTTGTGGAAAAACGAATTGAGGTAGGAAGGAGTCCCACAAACTCAATTCATCACTGAGATCAACATATTTTTGTTTTAACCAATTATGGAGTTTGTAGAGATCGAACTCACAATTGGTTTCAAAGATTTTCTATTGTTGATCCACTAAGGGCTGGTGGTCTAGGTCAATTATAGGGGGAAGCATAGTGTTTTCCATTGTGGCTTTCGATTTACTTGTTGAAGATATGTTGAAAAGAAATGAAATGGAAAACTGTAATTACCCGGGAGTTGGTGTTGAGTCCCATTTTTCTCAATTTTTGATAGCCTCCTAAGACCTTGTTGCCCCTTTTTGAACTCTTTTTGACTCCTAACTACTCCTATTTCATCTATATTACCTAACTTTTGACCAAAAGGGTGTCATGTGCTCATGGTATACAAATCATCTTAAAAAGTATTATTTTATGTTGTTCTTGAGTGTTTCTTGAAGTTAATCGTTTCCTAACCAAATTATCAAGTTTGACTGATTGAAATATTATGCAGATTAGTCATGATTTGAAGTAGCTCCATGATTTCCTGTTGACAGTCGTGGTCCATGATTTCCTATAGATGCAGATTTCTTGTAACCGCCCAGATTTCCTGGAGCAGAATCGGTGGTTGGATATGTTCAACTTAGTTTCAAGAAGAAGATGAACATGGGTTTTATGAGGAAATCCACCTATGTGGATGCTATCCTATTGGCTGCCTTGAATTCATCATTGAAACCACCCAGATCTTCAGTCCTCTTTTCAATGGCCGTATTGGGAAAAAGCTCCAGAAATGTAACGAAATTAGTTTGATCCATGCTTTCAGTCATGTTTCAAACTCAATCGAGCTATTTTGTCATTCTGTTTAGTCATTGATAGAAAGTATTTACGACATAGTAGTTTTCCTAATTCAGGAAAACATATGCCTTTGAACTTGTATAAATTTCATTATGTTTCATTGCAAGGTGGTTGGTTGGTCGAACATATCAAACTTGTACATCTCTGTAATACTTTTCATATTAATTGAAATTTATATGTTCTATTGATCTCCTTGTGTAAACTCCTTTAACAGTAGAGGGGTTGTGAGTAAGGGAGGGCCCCTTTTGCTCACAACTCCATTAGTTACAATATTTGTATTTCTTTTGATTATTTTTATGCATCAGTAACTTATTTGCACAGCTAGTGTTTCTCTTTTCTAAATTTTATAAGCATATGTGAAATGGTTGGATGAAGAAGTTTATTTGATAAATGTGTTTGGAATTACTTAATCAATTTTTAACTTCTTGATTTTTATGACTATCTATTTGGACTTTTATATTTTCTAATCAACATCATGAATATCAAGAGCTGTAGAGGGATGGTTGGATCCACTCAATAGCCTTTGTTGCCAAGTGCTGATGCAGAAAAGAGATATTAGAGATGTGTATATGAATGGTTTAATTAGAAAGCACTTAAGGTATTATCCTACATATAGTTTGCGCAACATCTCATAAGCTTACCTATCCTTGGTTGATAATTCATGTTCTCAAATTATAAGTCTATAATTTGCCCAAACATTTTGGTGTCGTTTTCAGGGACGTGCTAAGGGATGATATTGAAAGTGTTTTAGTATGATTTACTTTTGTTTAATATTTTCAAGACTGGGGGAGATGAAGTGGTAAGACATGGGGTAAGGCCTATGCACCTATAGAGATCAGAATGCGCCAAAGCCATGTCCTGATTGTTTGATAAGTAGAAGTTTTGAATTTTTTTTTTAGGGGCCAATATAAATTTTCAAGTATTTTTGGTGGTGGTGTGAGCACCACTTCATTCACTAACAAATTGGCATGGAAAAAGAATCTTGCAAAGAACAAGAGGGAATCTAAATCAAGGGCTGATAGTTCTGAACAAGGATCAACAACTAATTATAAGCAGATAAATACTGCCACGGCAGGGAAGAATCTATCTGACAGAGAATCCTTTGTTGTTTCTCATCAAGAATCTCCTCTTACTAGGAGGATGTCGTCTTTGCTTAGTGCTCAGCCTAAAGAAGAATTCCTCTTCAATCCTATTCAAGAACTAGAGTTCCAGGCAACTGACTCTGAAGGATGTGTAGTTTACCAAGGTCCCCCTCCTATTTGGTTTAATATGGCTCATTTAGAGGGTACTAGTACTACAGATGGGGACTATCATGAGAAGGAAGGGGATCCATTTACATTCGAATTTCCTATCAAATATTCTGTTGGGACTAGTCAAATGAAAAACATTCCTCCCTCTTCTTTGCCTAATTTTCATGGTACCTCTAGTGAAGATCTCTATGCTTTCTTATTTGAGTTTTATGTATTGTGCAGGAGCTACGATTACTCTTCAAACGCTCAAAAGTTGAAGATGTTTCTTGCCACATTTAAAGATGTAGCTCTCAAATGGTTCATGGGACTAACTACGAATTCCATTTCGACATGGGAAGACATGAAGAAGGTGTTCCTAAAAAAGTACCAGGATTATTGTAAGACCAGTGACATCAGGGAAGAAATATTTGGCATGATCCAGAAGGAGGAAGAAAGCTTGGAAGACTTCCTGGAAAGATTCTAGTATAATTTGCAAATATCCAAGATGAACTAGTTGAACAAGGAAACCCTGGGAACAATCTTACTGAGAGCTATAAGACCAGAATCTCTCGAGGTTTTGAACTTGATGGGAGCAGGTGATGTATAAAAATTGAGTTATGATGATGTGTGTTAGTTTTTTCGATGACATTCAAGGGCAAATTCCAAGGTTGGAAAAGGATCAAGAGATACCTCTTCTAGATTCACTAAATTAGTTGCTGGGGCTGGGGTAACCAGAGCTGAAATGGGAAACTTATTTGAAAATTTTAAAAATGACATTCTTAGCACTTTGTATTCATAGATAGATGTTTTATAGGCTAATAAGAGGCAGGAGGATGTGGAGAAATCCTTGGTTGTGTTATGCTCCAAGTGTAGGAAGAAACATCCCTTGAGGGAATGTCCTACAGATAGTATAGAGGTATGCTGAATTTGTGAGGCTGATCATTCTATTGATCAGTTTCCTTCTCTTCCAAATATTAAAGAAGCATATCTAGAAGATCAAGAATCTTTTAATGCACTCTATGCAATGGCACCTCAAAAACCATGGCAACCACATCCTACACGTATGTCATAATAGCATTCTCAATTTCCTTATTCTCAGAATCAAATGTGGAACATTCCAATGCCCTAGTAGCTATGGCCTCCACAAAAACCTTGGCAGAGGAATTTTGGCCAACTGTCCCACTTTTCCTACTTATTTCATTACACCACAACGTCTGCAGGAAATTTGTGTTCTTGTGCTGCAGGAATTTCCTATGTCATTGCAGGAAATCAACTCAGATCAGGAAAAGTGGTGACTCAACCCAGAAAAATTGAAGAGATTATAAAGGAAGACACTTTGGATACACCTGAAGTAGAAACCACACCAGAATTAGCCAAACAAATCATTCCAAAGTCACAAGAACCTTCCTTGTCTCATATTGTCCAGCCTCCTTTTCCAGAGAGGTTGGAGATGAAAACAAAACAACCTGAGTTTGATCTTGTGTATGAACTGAAGAATGTGTGCAATAAGATCCTATTACTGCAAGAAATTAAGGATATCCTGATTTATGGCAAAACAATGATGGAGTTATGTACCAAGAAACTAGTAAGACATAAGAAACAACCCTCCACAGTTCAAGTAGGTGGGAAACATGGAAGTCTTATGTCCATCGGATTTTTTACTGAGAAATATGCCAACCCTAGAATCCTTGTGGTGGACACCTTTTTCAATGGGTATTCGATAAGGAATACTCTAATTGATTTAGGTGCAACCATCAATGTGATGACAATGGAGACTTTATCCCACATAGGATCCTTTGACTTACTTCCTACTCCTACCAAGTTAGAATCAACAGATAGGTCTAAGGTAAAACCAAAGGGTGTATTAGAAGATGTTGTCACTTCATTGGATTCCTGGGGTATCTAATAGATTTCTATGTTCTTCAACCTAAGACAAAATTGGGAGGGAATCCCTTGATTTTGGGGAGGTCGTGGTTAGCCACGATAGATGCCTACATAGGGTGTAGGTCGGGAAACATGACCATTACCCATGGAGCTAAAACAAAGCATATCAATTTGTATTCCCCTGCTAAACCCCTCTTAAGATCAGAAAATAGTCATTGGGCCGAAGAAGCATAGTATGATTTAGAAAGTACCCAACCAATTCTAACAATAGCCCAAGCTATGAGCTTTAAGGAAAATACAGAGGAAAATCTTATAAATTGTTATATTTCTAATCCGAATTTTTCGTAGCATGAAAAAGGGAAGTCTAGTCATAATATAGATATCATTGCTAACTTGCACAATCCTTGTAAGCATAGCACATCAACTAAATTACACTCATCCCTCTTATCTACATTTCTTGCATATTCAATGACTAAATGTGGAGGTAAGGTAGTTGAAATTTTTCCTGGAAAAACTCTTAATATTAATGCTGCCTTGACTCCTAAACAAGAAAAACAATTAATTGAGACATTGGAAGAATTTTCAGAAACATTTGCATAGGAATATACAGACATGAGGGGTATTCACCTAGATACTTTCATTCATCATATTTACATTGAGGGAAATGCCAAACCCGTGAGACAACCACAAACTAGAATGAACCCCGCTTTAAGAGAAATTGTGAAAAATGAGTTGAAAATTTTGTTAAATGTGGGGCTCATTTATCCTATTTCAAACAGCCAGTGGGTATCCCCACTGGTTATCATCCCTAAAAAGAATGGTAAATGGTGAGTGTGTGTGGATTATAGGGAGCTAAACAAAAATATATTAAAATATCACTTTCCTTTTCCTTTTATAGAACAAGTGTTGGACACTCTAGCAAAGGAAGAGGTATTTTTCTTTACTAGATGGGTTTAGTGGGTACAACTAAATTAGGATAGCTCTAGAGGACCAGGAGAATACAACATTCACATGTCCCTAGGGAACCTATGCATATGAGTTACTACTTGTTATCACTTAGAAGTTTTCCCTAGAAGTTATCAAAAGAAGGAATAATCCAAGGTAACCACAAACCAATCTTCAGACTCAGGTTCTAGCCAACCTTAGTCCAGAGAGGGCTCTCTCTTTATAATTTATCTTTGTTTGGGCAAGGATTTCAGGCTAGTTCTTAGTGTTCATAAGGTTTTGATTTTGGTTGGATAGTGGAATTCTAGTAATAGATGGATAGAGCTAATTTCTTCAAACCATTGGGCTATGGAGTCAACAAAAGGATAGCAAAACTAGATCAGATTATTAAAGGGAATGTTCATAGGGAAGGCTAGCAAAGCGAAAGTCAAATCCTCAAGGGCTGAAGGATGGAATGATTCTAACCAGAGTGAAATGGCACTGAAGAATCCTTGGACCGCGATCAAAATGAGGAACAGAGGGTGATCATCAACAAAGGGAAATCAGGAATCCTTTCCTACATAGACCAAAAGGAAAACTACAGAAGCTAAGGAGCATCTAAGAATTCCCTAGCTAAGATAGTTTAGCGGAAAACATTAAGAGTGTAAACAATCAAAATAGACTGCATTTAAGCTAGTTCTAAAATATCATGCCTAGTTTAACATTCAGATTTCATAGAAACACATATAATTATTAAGGAAAAATAGTAATACACGTGAGAGAATACTTATTTGATTTTCGCTTTACACAAGAATCCTGAAAAATATTTGAGCTTTATCCCATGATCCAGCAAGCCAATCCAGTTTTTTGATACAATAAGACTTTGATTAGAGAGAAAAGTCTATAGAAATGTCTTTGAATCCACCCTTAATACTTCAAAATGTGAAGTATTTATACAAAAAATATTTACAAAATATCTCATAACAATATGAGATTTAATCTAGAGAATTAAAATATCTTAAAGCTTGAAGGTAGGGACAGATGAAAAACTGCATCATGTTGTCCCTCTTATTGTGGCAGTACTGGTTGTTGTAGTTGAATTTGAGCCCTTTAAGTTGGCTGATATTTTTACACTAGAATCATCTTTATCTTTAATCTTTCACTGATACTTTTTAACCTGGTACTCTTTGACATGTTTTATCTGGATGCCTTCAGATTTACTATGGTAACTTATAGTAAATTTCTCATCTTTTCCCACCATTCATCCTCAGGTAGTTTTACTTCGAGAATTCTTCTGTATATTTCGTCTGCTTCTATGTAGTTAGCAAAGTTTGGCTTGGTAACAAACAAATGTTTCACCTCATGCTCTAAAAAGAATAAGTTCTCAAAAGTGGTATACAATACTTTCCCTATAGGTAAGGCTTTGATACCTGAAGTACTTGCTTGTTCCCTGGCCAACTTCCTTAGCCTACTTGTGTAGTCCAAATGGGTCATAAGTTTATCATGGATGACCATAGGAATGGGTATGCCTTTATCCCTTAATATTTGAAATTTGGCCATGAATCTGTCAATGCCCACCTGCATGTTATGGCATTTTTCCTCTAATTTTACCATAAGGTTTCTTTTGGAAAGAACCTTTTTGACTTCTATGATGGCTTCAATCCTATCCTCTACACCCAGTTCATTTAGCTCATGTCTGTTCTTACTGTTCAAGAAGTGGATGAGTCGATTAGCATCCTCAGGCTAGTCTCCTAAAACTTCCTTTACTTTTTGAATTGATTCAGTGGCCACTTTTACCAATTCAGTTTTCTCAAATATTACTTGAATCGATCACCAAATATCATTGATAGAGTCAATGATATTGGCCCAGAGCATCTCCTTGGTCTATCCTAGTGGCTTTTGCAGAGTTAAATCTTTTTCTAGGACATTGATCTTCTACCTATCCTTAGGGCTTTCTGTGTTTCTTCTGTCTGCTGAATTTGGGAAAGGTTACAGTCAGTTTCTAAGCTTGCCACTTCTCCTTTAGCCTCTTGAGATTTGTTGCCTGGATGGACATTTCCTCCATGGCTTTTACCAACTCTACTATTTTCTCTGTAGATGTACTTGTTGCTGTAGACTCAGTTTTGACTGGCAGTGTTGTGGCAGGTGGAGCTGTTGGTGCCAAATATGCTGCCAATGTTGAAGGAACTACAGTTGTTACTATGGCAATGGAAGTTGTAGAAGTGGTGGCCAAGTCACTTTGTTTGGAATGAATCAATGTGTCCAATTATTTCTTTGTTTCTTTCAATTGGTCATTTAGCTTTAGGACCAAGTCCATAAGCTCTTCTTGTCCTTTTTGTGTTCCCAAGACTTCTACTATTTGTGGGTGATGTAATGGTGTAATCTTAAATTTCTTCTTCAAAGCAACTATGTCGTCATTCTTCTTCTTTATCAATTTTTCAGTGGCCTTTACATCTTTGGGATCATGTCCCAACTCAATGATTAAGTCCTCTAAGAACTTGATTCTGGTGTCTTTGGCCTGTGAAGAGGCCTTCTCCAATTGGAACTGAGTTGATATGTATTTAGGGGATTTTGCAATTGGTGAGCTCCGATGGCTTTCTCTATCAAGGTGGAGTAAATTATCTCCCCTGTCTGCTTGTGCAGCTCAATCTAGTCAATAGGATGAATTTCCTTTGCTAGTACATTGAAATTTATCTTTTTGAAGTCTGTTGTTGTTCTTGGTTGCTGAGTAGTAGGCTTCATAACTTTCATCTTCATTTTGCCTTCTTTCACATCATAGGCTAACATAAGCCTTGTCTGATTGGTGGGTG
Source organism: Pinus taeda (assembly GCA_000404065.3). Classification (NCBI taxonomy): domain Eukaryota; kingdom Viridiplantae; phylum Streptophyta; class Pinopsida; order Pinales; family Pinaceae; genus Pinus; species Pinus taeda. The sequence continues at coordinate 10,078 of APFE031653562.1, forward strand.
CCATCTTTAGGTACTATGCATAGTTTGGGCTTTTAGCCTCTCATTCCTGGTGTCCTTGTATCTTTCCCTGATGTCTTGGTCCTTGTCAATTGGCATCCTAAATGAGGAAACTTCAACACTCTGCTACCTTTCTAGCATCTGAGTATGTGATGTGGAAGGTTCTGGTGTGCCCCTAGAAGGAGTGGCAGGCCTACTTCCTTCTCTTCCTGTGTTGGTGGCCCCAACTATTTCTTCTGTGAATTCTTGTTTAGAGAGAAAATTTAACCTTTGCCTTTTGACCAAGTTGGTCTCTGCATATGTCTGTGTGGTTGCCTTGCCTAAAGTAGTGGCCTTTTCATCTCATTTAGAGGAGTTTACAATATAGGGGGAGTACTCATGATGGGCTTTGGTATACCTATTTAAGTTAACTCCTCTGATAGGTCTAGTTGTGCTGAATCTTCTTGCACCTGGGATTCTTCTTCTATGTGTGATTCACTTTGTGCCTGTGATTCTCCTTGTGCCTGTGATTCTTCTTGGAGATGAGATTCTTCTTGAACCTGGGATCCTCCTGGAACCTACAAGAAAGAACCCTCATCAAGCTGCTTCTCTAGACCAATTAGAGTATTTTCAATAACAACTTCAGTGTTATCCTTGTTCATTAAAGTATTCTCCACCCATTCCAAGTGATTTTCATATTTTTCTATTTCGGGGATTCGGTGGTGAATGTAGGGAGCCATCTTGTTTTTTCTATCTTCTATTGCAGATGAAGTCACAGGGATCATATCTCCACATGAAACTTTGTTTTAGTTTAAGTATCTAAAGGATTTGCTCTTCTTCTTTTCCAGCTTCTCAGTTATTACATACAAAGGGGCCTAGTTGATCTTTGATTCTGAGTTGAGCCTTCTTTTTGGCATTAACAAAATGCACCTCATCTGAGTTGATTATCTGTCTGTAGTACTCCAGAGAAAATAACCTCATTGGGACGTAACTAGGTAGTTTATATGGGGCCAAATCACAACCATAGATCCTAATTTCAGTGTGATTTTGGTACAAGTACCAATCTCCCACTTTGTGTTTTTTAGAAAGCTGTAGGAGCCTCCTGATATCTAAATTGATTCTTGGAGGAGGACTTCCTAGTAGCATTGTCACTATAGGATGTACAAAAACATCTATAAAGTCTATGTATGGATATGGTGAGTCATGCTTATGGATCAGAGGAGTCCAGAAGATCCCTGACCTAGGATGACCTTTAGTATCAAGCTTTTGGAGAGAGAAGGGGAACTTGCCAGCTTGGTAATATAGAAAAAGGTGGTACAAAACTGAGGAATACTTGAATACTCTTTCATTACTCATTCTAAGAAATTTTTCATGCATATTATCAGCTTGAACTTGGCATAATCATACATGATAGCAAAAGGTTGTCCTAGAGTGAAGATAGACATGAAGGCTAAGATGATTTCATCTATATACTCACTGGTGGTGTATCCTAAGACACTAGAAATCATTGCTACAATGTCCTGACCAAATGGGGAAAATATGGTAGCCACATATGGAGGAGGATCTTTTAGGATATGCTTTTCCTCCCTGATGAATATTTGAAACATCTCAGCAAGTTTGGCAGTGGTAATCTTGGGGAAACTGTCTAATAGGTCTCCACTTGAAATAGGGGTTAAAGTTTGCCCTAGTTGAAGTTGTAGCATTTCATTAATTGATTCAGCAGTGAAGGTGAAAAGTATAGTCTAGTTTGGGGACATCACTGCTCTTTGACGGGGGATGTAGTTTGCATGGCAATAATGGACAATTTCTGGAAAGTTGTGGACCTTAAGGAATTGATACTTAGGTAAATTGGACTCTCAGAGACCAATTTTATTAGAGTGGTTCAGGTATTGATCTCTATATCGACAATATAGTTTGATGGGGGATTCAAGGAAAGAGGTATCCTTGATTTGGAAATCTTTATCAGCAAGGGGAAGGTGATCCAAGTCCAGGTGAGGAGTGGAAATTGGCCTGACATCCATGAAAATTGGGGCAGCCATTCTTAGTTCTTGTGGATTTAAGAATGGGGAAGGTAAATTTTTAGTTTTTTAGGGCAATGTGAGTCAATTCCAGGTGGGTTTTCACTTTACAATAGTTTCCCTTTAATTTCAATTAAGAAAACTTAGTGATTGGTTCGGAAATTTACAGGGTTTTCAATGGATTCTAGCTTAAATACCTGGAATTTGGAGTAAACAGGGTCTGAACCGGGTCACTGGCAATTCTGAATGGTTGAAAAGGCTTCAATCAGGCTAGAATATCTGGGAGCTTTTGGTGTCTTCAAAGTGCAATTGTACATGCGTTGACAACTTTCAATGTTCACAGGCGCGTGCATGGAAGTTTACAATTATAAAAAATGATAAAAACAATGATTTGGGGCTTTTTTGGATTTATGCATGAAAAGTCAATTTAGCGGCTACAGGTGAACAGTAGCCATTTGTCGCATAGTGGGGTGAATAGTGGTTGTTTTGGCATGTAGCAGGTTGGCGGTAAGTGGTTTGCTTCACACATATTTTGGGCACTTGGCGCTATTGGGGGGAGGTCGCTCGATTCCATTCATCGAGGGCCATGTCGCCTCAGGGGCCCAATGGAAAACATCCCATTTTGGGCAGGTAACATTTAGATTTTGGGCCCTTCCAAAATCAACACAGGCTGTCAGATGAGGAGGGGAGAGATCGTGTGGTGGTCAGGTGCGGGAGTTGCATGGAAGTTAATTGGGGGGGGGGGAGCACTTAAGCATGGCAGTTTAGGTTTAATGCGTGATTAAGGCAAGGTTTAAGGCATCGGGTGGGATTTAATTGGGTTTATTAACTAACTTAATTGAGGATCAATTAGTTAGTGGGTCTGGGGTAGAAAACCTTAGTTTATATAATTAAATTGAGGTGAGATTAATGAATATTACGAGAGTTAATATATATATGGGAAATGGGTTTTCATTAGGGATTTAATAAATAAGTTAATAATTTAGTCAAATGAGAGGAAGGGGCACCATACCCTAAGTATACGGTTTTCATGTTTTTAATGCTTTTTTGATAAAACTTAGGATATAGTGTTTTTTGTGGGTTTTTGGTAATGAAAATGATTTATGTGGGGGAACAAATACTTTTCCTAGGCAAAGTGATTTAACTTGAGGAAAAGAGTATTATTAGGAAAGATGAATGAACTTAGGGGGGGAATAAGTGTTTATGGGGGGATTTTAATACTCATTGCCTATAAGTCATTGAGCCGAGGGTCCAGTCCCTCCAAAAGTCAGAGAAATGCTCTGAGCCTATTTGACTTAGGGTTTTTTAAGTACTTCGATCTTTATTTTGGGAAATTAGTTAAGTAAAAGGTTAAATGAATGAGGGAAATTAATTAATTGACTTTGACATCCATCTGCATGCTTGAGTGCCCATTCACATTTGGAACTTTTATGATGAAAAAGATGATACACATGCTTTTTTCTAATCAACCATCAAAATTCTACAACCTTTCTACTACTTACCCACCTACTCATCCTACCATTTTTACTTCTCTTTATTATGGTGCATTTGAGCTAGCAAACCCTTATCAAACATTTTCCTTTTCTTTACAATGGTAAAATAACTAAATCTAACCGTATTACATCCAAGGGCTCAGATTAAACAGTTGAGCTCCTTTTATTCAGTCTACCTATCTAATTATCTGCCAAGATTAAACAATTAGGTCAAATTTTATTCTTTATCTATAGACATGAAATTGAAACATGAAATAGCTAAGTTTAAACATTTTGACTATCATGGATTGTGGAAAAGATTACAAGCTGTACACAATCATTTATTTTGCACAAAAAGTAAATAGTAGTGGCACTTTGGCTTGCACACTTCTGTGGTCTTTTCTTTTCTTGGGGTTCATACTTTTCATCTTTTTTTGACCTTTTTGTTATTTTTGTCTTTTTCTTATTCTTTTAGGACATACCCTCTTTACATTTTTTTATTTCTTGAATATGGACAACATTTGCATAAATCAAAGGTATGTACATATTACAGGTTTCATCTCAGCCATTCAAAAATTATGACTCCTATTGGTATAGGAACCTAACAGTGGCTCCACTTGGGGATGACATTTCCTGGTGAAATGTCAAGAACTTGTATACCAATGGCCTTCTGAATTGTTGTGATGTCACTCTGTAACTTCCCTTTTGAAATCTCTACACTATTGCTATTTATGACAGTGAAACTTTTGAGGCTTAGGGCCTTCACTTCGGGTTTCAACTTCAAAAAAGCACTATCCAATCCACTCTAGACTTTATAAAAACAGAATATGTACAAATGATAGTGAGATCAGTAATTAGGTTCAATGTAGTGTTTAAGAATTCGACCATGAACAGGTCCTCCTTTTGCTTCCGTACCATCCATTTCCTTGAGGAAGAAAGCATTATTACCTTTGAAAGCATAGATGATATATGGGCCTTTCCATAGGAAATCAAATTTCCCATGCTTACCTTTATCCTCTCTTCTTGAATCCCATTTTAAAACTTTGTCCTCTAGGTAGAAATATTCTTCCTTAGTCCTTTTATTGAAAGCCTTCTTGATTCTTTCCTGCACAACTTGAGATCTGATGAACACTTCTTCCCTGGTCTGTTGTAAGTGAATTGTTTGGTTGATTCTCCTTTGGATGTCATTTGGTTCAACCTACAACTCTTGGAGCAGCTTCACCACTGTTGTTCCCAAGGAAGATGGGAAAACAACCTCAATTCCGTAAACTAATTGATAAGGACTAGTAGCAATGGATTTCTTTGTGGTTAGCCTATCTACCCATAAGGAATTTATTAGCTTTTTGTTCCATATCTTCTTGTTATCCTCCAATAATTTTTTGATGATATTCACTAGACTCTTGTTTGATGACTCTTCTATTCCATTTTCTTGAGGGTAATAGTCTGTGGAGTGACCCAGGGTTATATGATACTTATTACAGAAATCAATCATTCTTTTAGATTTGAAAGCTACTGCATTATTAGTGATGATCTTGTTTGGGCACCAAAATCTAGATAGGATGTTGGACTCAAGGAAGGTTATTATAATAGTATCAGTGGCTTGCCTTGATGGTATGACTTCTATCCATTTGGTAAAGTAATCTGTAGCAGTAAGGATCCATTTGTTTTGGGCAAAGGAAGGTGGATGAATTTTACCAATGAAGTCAAGACCCTATCGTCGAAAAGGTGCTTCGGCAAAAATTGGTTTCAAGGGCAAGGGTAAAATATTTTTCTTTCCTTCAAAAATTTGGCATTTATGACATGAGGTTACAAATTTCTTTACATCAAAAAACAAAGTGGACCAATAGAAACCAACTCTAAGAATCTTGTTAGTGGTGGTTTTCTAGTAAAGATGTCCTCCACAGTCACCTGCATGAAACTCTTGTAACACCTTGTCAGATTCTTCTTTCAA
>APFE031653562.1:15578-37186 GCA_000404065.3 Pinus taeda
CTCCACAGTCACCTGCATGAAACTCTTGTAACACCTTGTCAGATTCTTCTTTCAATAAACAGTTAAGAAGGATACCTTCATGATTCCTCCAAAACAAAGCATTGTCAATTATGCAAAATTTTAAAGATTTCATTTTTAAAAATCTGCTTTTGGTCCTGGATAATTTAGGAGGAGCTTGTAGATTTTTTAAAATATATATAATGTCAGCATACCATGGTGATTCAATAAATGCCTGGCTGATTGGTGGAGTCGCCATCTCCTCTCCATTATCCATTTCTACAATGAAATTTATATCTAAGGCCTGACAGTTCAATTCAGCCATGAGCTTGGCTAAACCTTGGCCTTTGATTAACTTTGTTGGTTTAATTTCTAGGTCATATTTTAATATAGTAGCAATTCATTTCCCTCTCTTTCCATATGGACCATCTTGAGTTAGGATATTCTTGACTACTGCATTGGGGACATAGGTTATTACATGAGAATATAAATTGTAAACTCTAAAACCTTTGATAGCTTTGACCAAAGCAAAAGCTTTCTTTTCCATTATATTTTATTTTAGAGGGGCATCTCTTAAGGCTTTGCTAAAAAAGGCAATAGGTTGTTCATAACCCTGATCATTTTTCTGCAGTCAGATTGCAGCAATTGTATGTTCTGAGGCAAAGGAAAATATAATGAAATCCCTATCAAACTTTGGACTGACCAAAACAGGTGTTTTTGTTCAGGCTAGCTTAATATCTTCAAATGATATCTTAGCCTTAGTGGTCCATTTTATGGTTGAATCTTTCTTCAACATGTTATTTAATGATCTAACTAATTCTGCTAAGTTAGAAATAAATCTCCTAAGAAAGTTGATTTTTCCCGAAAAGGCTTGTAATTCTCTGATGCTCCTAGGATGTTGTATCTATAAGATGGCTTCAATTCTTGCAGGATCTATTCGGATACCATATTTTGAGATTATATGGCCTAATAACTTTCCCTCTTCTAACCCAAATAAATATTAGGATTCAAAGAAATTCCATACTTCCTACATTTGATGAAGACCCGTCTTAGATGATCTAAGTGTTGATTGTCATATTTTGAGAATGCAGTGATATCATCTAAGTATATGTTTAGGAAGTCATGAATTTCTTTAGCAAAAGCTATATCCATAGCCCTTTGAAAGGTGGCCCCTGCATTCTTTGATCCAAAAGGCATCTTCACATACATGAATGTGCCCCAAGGAGTAGTGAACAATGTTTTAGCCTGGTCATCTGAGTGAACTAAAATCTGATTATATCCAATAATGAGATTCTGGTGGACCCTACTACCCTTTGTAATATGTGATCCATTTTAGGAAGAGGGTAATTGTCTTTAAGTGAAAATTTATTAAGATTCCCGAGATCAGCACAAAGTCTAATCTCACCAGTGTTTTTCCTTGTGGCCACCAAATTTGGCACCCAATTAGAGAATCTAATTGGTGCTATTATCTTGGCTTCATACATCCTTTTGATTTCCTTTTCAATAGAAGGCAATAGGATGGGATTAATCCTTCTAAACTTCTTTCTGAAAGGTTTATGGTTTCTTTTATGGGGATGATGTGTTGTATTATGCTGGTTTCATAGGACATGAGGTCCTCATAACTCCAAGCAAAGACATCTTGGAATTCCTTTAGTAATTGAAGGTATTTCACTTTTTCAGTGCGAGGTAAGGACTTTGAAATTTTTATCAATTTTGGATTTTCTTCAGTACCTATATTACACTCCTCAATATCAGATTTTAAGGGTTCCATTTTTTGTTTTCTAGGGACATCATTTGAATCAAGCAAGTCTTCCAAAGCAGTTAATCCTTTGGGCAAAAAGTTGTCATTGAGATTAATGATTTTAGAGTCTTCGTTAATTATCTCATCAATTTCAACTTGTTCGAGGTTTTCTACATTTGATTTTGTAAATTTAGTGGGATGAAATCTATCTATATCTTCATCTTCTATTTTGTTAATCTCTACTTTATCTTTAAAATAGGGATCTAATGTTATGTCAGTATCTACATTACTATTTACAAATTCTTCTTCCAAAGTTTGAAAATTATTTATCTGTTGGTCATTAGTGAATACTTGCCAATTTTTCAAGTTATCTGGGATAGCAGGTATGTGCCTAACCTCATCAGTGTACTGATGGTCAAGTTGGAATGGTAACTTACAAGTGCTCGCAAACATTGCTAAACTATGAGCCTGCATATTATGTTTCCTTGGGATGACTGCAAGCTTAGTTCCTAGAAAAGTGTTCATTATTTCTACAACTATTCCTCTATAAAAACTTAACCTAGGATCTTTGGTCATATATACAGCATTAATTTGTTTTATAACCAACTCAGAATCTCCCATAATAGAAACTCTTATAGCTCCTAACTTTCTAACCAATTTGAAACCTAAAAGAAGTGCTTCGTACTCAGCCATGTTATTAGTGCATTTGAAATTTAGTCTGTAAGCATGGCCCTCTAAGTGATCATTCTCCAATTGTATATCCACACTCTAGCTCCTGCTCCTAGTTTTTTCACTGACCCATCAAATTCAAGATGCCATAATATTTCATGTCCATAATTTTATTGTTTGGGGGGACAAAATTTTCATTGATTAAGGTGTCTTGATCATCTTTTTTATCTGAAAGTTCTTGAGTTTGGATAGTTTCATTTTGGGCTATAACTGTAATTTCTTTTGGTTCTAAAATAATGTTGTTTAAAGTAGTTTCTGGTGTTTGTTCAGCATTGTACTGAATAAAAGAATCAATGTCAAAATGCATGGAATAGATAGAAAAGTTTTGAGGCCTATCCTGGCTACTCACCACATATTTCATTAGAGTCTCTTTGTATAGTTTTTTAGGATGCCCAAAGACTGAAATTGTGGCATATGACATGTCAAGTTGCAAAGATCCTTGGATTTTAGCCCCCCATGATCTAGACAATAACATGCCATATTTAGGTGGTCTATCAACAACAACTATATCCATGAGAATGGTTTTAGGAGGCTATTGTACTAAAGAAACACACAGGTCTTTAATTAACCCTAGACACTCTACTTGACTTGAGTCAAATGAAAATAGGTCCTTGTAAGGCCTAGTAATGTCCAAGTTTAATTTTTCCATAATGATTTGGGCATTAAATTATGTGAAGCCCCAAAATCTCACATTCCATTGTGTAAGATTTTATCATGAATGTTAAGGCTAATATAAAAGGGTGGTATCCCTCCTTCTAATGGTTTTCCATTAACATCAGGACCGAATATAAGCTCAGGCTGATCATCAAACAAGTTGACAGAGTCTTCATTCTCAACAAAGTTTAAGGTTTTGCTTATTTGAGATTTATAGGTTTCATTTTTAATCACTTCTGTTAAGGGAACTGAGATTTTCAGTTTAGCCACCTCTGCTCCTAAATTGAAAGGAAAAGGGGCTTTCTCTTTTTGAGGGCTTGGAATTTTCATGGCAGGAGTTTGAGTAGATTGTTCTTCTTTTTCTGCATTTGAAGTATCTTTCTATGGATTTTCTAATATGGTGTTTTATGATTTCTCCACTGTCTCCTTAGAGGGAATTGAAGTGGATGGTTAATCACCAGGTGGTTGGTCATGAGTTATATCTACAATGGTGGGACCAAGAGGGTTCGAATTTGGTCTAGGGAGGATTTGGAGAGTTTTAGTAATTGGAGCTGTTTTGATTTTCTTAGGTTGATTTGGTACTCTTTATTGTTTTGGTTAGGAGTACCAGTGTTCTTTTTACTCCTCAAGTTGTATTGTTTGTGCACTTCAAAGATAGCAGAATCATACCTTGTTTATAATCGAATGATTCTCCAGATTGGGTCTGCAATTGCTAAAGCATATGTAATTCTTGATCATATTGAGTTAAGAAGACATTTTCCTCCTCATCTAATCCCATTAAGTTTATTTGTGTGTCTTGTTCAGGGTCTTCTGAATGGGATGTTTCATCATGGTTTTCTTGATAAGGAGGCCTAATGTTCTGATCAAGTCCACTTTTTCCAGTATTTTGATTTTGATTCATTCTAAAGTTTGTATTTCTCACTGGAGGTGCTTGTTGATTATCCCATGGAGGATTCTTGTCAATGTTCTCTATCCTATCCATCAATTTTCCATTCCTTTGGTTAGGGCATCTATTTTAAGGTTAGAGGGTGAGGCTTCATCTTTCATAGGTCCTCTCCTTTCATTCCTAGCCCTAGCTCTTTTTGCTAGCATGTTAGCTTCTACACTAACTGCTACACTCTACATGTCTTCTAAAGTTGGAGGGTTTCGCTCTCTAAGTTGGAATGCCATATTAGTATCAAACCCATCAGGAAAATTTATTAGAGCTAAGTCTGGTGGGGGTCTAAGATTGACTGGTATTGCATTGTATATATTGTTAAATCTGGTACAGTAATCTTGGACTGTTTCATTTGGTCCTCTCCTGTTGCTCTCATATTCTAAAAGAATTTGTAGAGGTTTCTTTTTCTTTTCCCATCTATTTAAAAATTGCTAATAAAATACTTCTAAACTATCTATGCTATTAGAAAGCAATTCTCTAAACCATTTCCTAACATCACCAGCTAGAGCATGAGCAAACATTCTCACTTCAACATCTCCAATATCAATTCCATGTAATTCAAAGTAATCTGTCATTTTGTTTACATGTTGTTGTGTTGTATAAGGTCCTATGCCATCAAATTGGACAATTTTGTTCTGGTAGTCTTGTGGCATGGCACCCGGTGGAGCAGGTAGCACAAGAGGGACATATCTATTTTCCATGTTTCTAAGTTGGATAGGGCCAAGAAGTGAAGCTGGGGTACCAGGGGATAATACAATATTTAATGGAGAACTAGGAACAATAGGTGTTTGATGGGTAACGATAGGTTGGTAGGGAAGTGAGGATATGAATGGAGGTCAGGAATGAACTTCAGAGGTGGAGGGGAATAGTGGTGAACTAAAGGAAGTTGAAACTATTTCATAAAACTCAGGGATATTAATAGTAGTAAGGGATGACTAAGGGGAATTTAAAATATACTCATCAATTGACAGGTTTGCCTTTTGGACTTCAAGATCTGCAATAAACTCTGGATCTAGAACTATGACATCAAGTGCACTTTCAGACCTAGTTCTAAATAAGGAAAGGTCAAATGACTAATCAAAAGGGAGGTCTTATAAAAACAACCACTCATCAGGGCATGAATCTTCTTTGATTGAAGGTGTTGGATTGGCTGAACTTTCTTGTCTTCTGGATCTTCTCGAAATCAAGTTGGGATTATCCACTACTAGGGAGGATTTGGATTAGGATTGGCCCTAGTATAGTGAGTTCTTCTTGAAGCCATATTTCAAGCTTGTTCTAATTATTTTCTTTTTGTAAATTTTTTGTAAATTACTTATAATAAACCCTTCAAGAGGTTTGAAATAAACATTTGAAATTTCTGAAAGGTTTATTAAGACTAAGGATTTGATTTTCCCAGTATGGTCGCCACTATGTTATCACTCAAAAGTTTTCCCTAGAAGTTATCAAAAGAAGGAATAATCTGAGGTAACCACAAACCAATCTTCAGACTCAGGTTCTAGCCAACCTAAGTCCAAAGAGGGCTCTCTCTTTATAATTTAACTTTGTTTGGGTGAGGATTTCAAGCTAGTTCTTAGTGTTCATAAGGTTTTGATTTTGGTTGGGTGGTGGAATTCTAGGAACAGATGGATAGAACTAATTTCTTCAAGCCATTGGGCTATGGAGTCAATAAAAGGATAGCATAACTAGATCAAATCATTAAAGGGAATGTTCACAGGGCAGGCTAGCAAAGCAAAAGGCAAATCTTTAAGAGCTGATGGATGGAATGATTCTAACCATGGTGAAATGGCATTGAAGAATCCTTGGACTGGGATTAGAATGAGGAATAGAGCGTGATAATAAACAAAGTGCAATCAAGAATCCTTTGCTACATAGACCAAAAGGAAAACTACAGAAGCTAAGGAGTGGCTAACAATTCCCTAGCTAAGTTAGTTTAGCAGAAAAAATTAAGAATGTAAACAGTCAAAACAGAGTGCATTTAAGCCAGTTCTGAAATATCATTCCTAGCTTAACATTCAGATTTCATAGAAACACATATGATTATTAAGGAAAAACAATAATACACATGAGAGAATACTTATTTGATTTTCTCTTTACACAAGAATCTTAAAAAATATCTAAGCTTTATTCCATGATCCAGCAAGCCAATCTAGTTTTTTGATACAACAAGACTTTGATTAGAGAAGAAAATCTATAGAAATGTCTTTGAATCCACCCTTAATACTTTGAAATGTGAAGTATTTATACAAAAAATATTTACAAAATATCTCATAATAATATGAGATTTAATCTAGAGAATCAAAATATCTTCAATATTGAAGGTAAGGACAGATGGAAAATTGCATCATGTTGTCCATCTTATTGTGGTAGTACTGGCTATTGCAGTTGAATTTGAGCCCTTTAAGCTGGCTGATATTTTTACGCTGGAACCATATTTATCTTTAATCTTTCACTGATACTCTTTAACCTGCTACTCTTTAACCTTGTTAATCTTTCTCTTACCTGTTTTATCTTGCTACCTTCAAATTTACTGTGGTAAATTATAGTAAATCTGTTATCTTTTCCCACCATTCATCCTCAGGTAATTTTACTTTGAGCATTGTTTTGTAGATTTCATCTGCTTTTGTGTACTTAACAAAATTTGGCTTGGTGACAGACAAATGTTTCATCTCATGCTCTAAAAAGAATAAGTTCTCAAAAGTGTTATATAGTACTTTCCCTGTAGGTAAGGGTTTGATACCTGAAGTACTTGCTTGTTCCTTTGCCAACTTCCTTAGCCTGTCTGTGTAGTCCAATTGAGTCATAAGTTTATCATGGATGACCATAGGACTAGGAAGGCCTTTATCCCTCAATATTTGAAATTTGGCCATGAATCTGTCAATGCCCACATGCATGTTATGGCATTTTCCCTCTAAGTTGACCATAAGGTTTCTTTTGGAAAGAACCTTTTTGACTTCTATGATGGCTTCAGTCCTATCCTCTACACCCAATTCATTTAGCTCATGTTTGTTCTTATTGTTCAAGAAGTGGATGAGTCGATTAGCATCCTCAGGCTAGTCTCCTAAATCTTCCTTTACTTTTTGAATTGCTTTAGTGGCCACTTTTACCAATTCAGTTTGCTCAAATATTACTTGAATCAATGGCCAAATATAATTGACAGAGTCAATGATATTGGCCCAGAGCATCCCCTTGGTCTGTCCTAGTGGCTTTTGCAGAGTTAAATCTTTTTCTAGGACCTTGATCTTCTCACCCATCCTTGGGGCTTTCTGTGCTTCTTCTCTTTGCTGAATTTGGGCAAGCTTACAGTCAGTTTCTAAGCTTGCCACTTTCTCCTTTAGCCTCTTGAGCTCTGTTTCCTGGATGGACATTTCCTTCATGGATTTTACCAATTTTGTTGTTTTCTTTGTAGATGTACTTGCTGCTATAGACTTAGTTGCGACTGGAAGTGTTGTGGCAGGTGGAGCTATTGGTGCCAAAGATGCTGCCAATGTTGAAGGAACTGCAGTTGTTACTGTGGGAATGGTAGTTGTAGAAGTGGTGGCCAAGTCACTTTGTTTGGACTAAATCAATGTGTCCAATTCTTTCTCTATTTCTTTCAATTGGTCATTTAGCTTTAGGACCAAGTACATAAGCTCTTCTTGTCCTTTTTGTGTTTCCAGGACTTCTATTGTTTGTGGGTGATGTAATGATGGAATCTTAAGTTGCTTCTTCAAAGTAGTTATGTCAGCATTCTTCTTCTTTATCAATTTTTCGGTGGCCTTTACTTCTTTGGGATCATGTCCCAACTCAATGATTAAGTCCTCTAAGGACTTGATTCTAGTGTCTCTGGCTTGTGAAGAGGCCTTCTCCAATTAGAATTGAGCTGATATGTTATTTAGGGAATTTTGTAATTGGTGAGCTGCAATCGCTTTCCCTATCAAGGTGGAGTAAATCATCTCCCCTGTCTTCTTGTGCAACTCAATCTGGTCAATAGGATGAATGTCCTTTGCTAGTACTTCAAAATCTATATTTTTGAAGTCTTCTACTATTCTTGGTTGCTGAGTAGTAGGCTTCATAAATGTCATCTGCATTTTTCCTTCTTTCACATCATAGACTAACATAAGCCTTGTTTGATTGGTGGGTGCCATATTTAGGTAATGTGCATAGGTTTTGGCTTTTAGCCTCTCATTCCTGGCTTTTATGTCCTTGTATCTTTCCCTGATGTCTTGGTCCCTGTCAGCTGGCATCCTAAATGAGGACACTTCAAAACTTTCCTGCCTTTCCAACATCTGAGTATGTGATGTGGAAGGTTCTAGTGTGCCCCCAGAAGGAGTGGCAGGTCTGCTTCCTTCTCTTTCTGTGCTAGTGGCCCCAACTATTCCTTCTATGAATTCTTGTTCAGGGATAGGATTTAACCTTTGCCTTTTGACCAGGCTGGTCTCTGCATATGTCTGTGTAGTTGCCTTGCCTGAAGTAGTGGCCTCTTCCCTATTTCTTTTGAGGCTTTTTTCCTCATTTAGAGGAGTTTGCAAGATAGGGTGAGTACTCATGATGGGCTCTGGTATACCTGCTTGAGTTAACTCATTTGATAGGTTTGGTTGTTCTGACTCTTCTTGCACCTGGGATTCTTCTTCTATGTGTGATTCACTTTGTGCCTGGGATTCTCCTTATGCCTATGATTCTTCTTGGAGCTGAGATTCTTCTTGAACCTGGGATCCTCCTGGCACCTGCAGGAAAGAACCCTCATCAAACTACTTCTCTAGATCAATTAGATTATTTTCAATAGCAACTTCAGTGTTATCCCTATCCACTAAAGTATTCTCTGCCCATTCCAATTAATTTGCATATTTTTCTATTTCGGGATTCGGTGGTGAATGTAGGGATCCATCTTGTTTTTTTGCCTTCTGTGCGGATGAAGTCACAGGGATCATATCTCCACGTGAAACTTTGTTTTATTTTAAGTCTCTAAAGTATTTTCTCTGCTTCTTTTCCATCCTCTCGGTTATTACTCACAAAGGGGCCTAGTTGATCTTTGATTATGAGTTGAGCCTTATTTTTGGCTTTAACAAAGTGCATCTCATCTAAGTTTATTATTTTCCTGTAGTACTCCAGAGCAAATAAACTCATTGGGAGGTATCTGGGCAGTTTATATGGGGCCAACTCACAACCATAGATCCTAATTTCAGTGTGATTTTGGTACAAGTACCAATCTCCCACTTTGTGTTGTTTGAAAGCTTCATGATCCTCCTAATATCTGAACTGATTCTTGGAGGAGGACTTCTTAGTAGCATTTTCAATATAGGATGTACAAAAGGATATATGAATTTTGTGTATGGATATGGTGAGTCGTGCTTGTGGATCAGAGGAGTCCAGAAGATCACTGACCTAGGATGACCTTTAGTATCAAGCTTTTGGAGAGAGAAGGGGAACTTTTCAGCTTGGTAGTATAGAAAAAGGTGGTACAAAACTGAGGAATACTTGAATACTCTTTCATTACTCATTCTGAGAAATTGTTTGTGCATCCTATCAGCTATGAACTCAGCATAATCATTCATGACAGTAGAAGGTTGTCCTAGAGTGAAGATAGACATGAAGGCTAAGATGATTTCATCTATATACTCACTAGTGGTGTATCCTAAGACACTAGAAATCATTGCTACAATGTCTTGACCAAATGGGGAAAATATGGTAGCCACATATGGAGCAGGATCTTTTGGGATATGCTTTTACTCCCTGATGAATGTTTGAAACATCTTAGCAAGTTTGGCAGTGGTAAGCTTGGGGAAATGGTCTAATAGGTCTCCAATTGAAATAGGGGTTAGATTTCTCCCTGGTTGAAGTTGCAACATTTCATTAATTGATTCAACAGTGATGGTGAAAAGTACAATCTCATTTGGGGACATCACTACTCTTTGACTGGGGATGCAGTTTGCATGGCAATAATGGGCAATTTTTGGAAAGATGTGGACCTCAAGGAATTGATACTTGGGTAAATTGGACTCCCAGAGACCAATTTTATCAGAGTGGCTTAGGTATTGATCTCTATATCGAAAATATAGTTTGATGGGGGAATTCAAGGACAGAGGTGTCCTCGATTTGGAAATATTTATCAGAAAGGGGAAGGTGGTCCAAGTCCAGGTGAGGAGTGGAAATTGGCCTGAAATCCATTGCAATTGGGGCAACCATTCTTTTTTCTTGTGGATTTAAGAATGGGCAAGGTAAATTTTTATTTTTTTAGGGCAAGGTGAGTCAATTCCAGGTGGGTTTTTACTTTACCAGAGTTTCAATTTAATTTGAATTAAGAAAACTTAGTGATTGGTTCAAAAATTTACAGGGTTTTCAATGGATTCCGGCTTAAATACCCAGAATTTGGAGTAAATTGGGTCTAAACCAGGTAACTGGCAATTCTGAATGGTTGAAAAGGCTTCAATCAAGCTGAAAGGCAATCTGGGAGATTTTGGCATCTTCAGAGTGCAATTGTACATGGGTTGACGGCTCTCAATGTTTACAGGCGTGTGCATGGAAGTTTACAGTCATAAAAACGATAAAAAACAATGATTTGGGTTTTTTTGGATTTATGCATGAAAAGTCAATTTGGCGGGTATGGGTGAACAATAGTTGTTTATCGTGTAGCGGGGTGAACAGTGGTTGTTTTAGTGTGTAGCAGGCTGGAGGTAAGTGGTTTGCTTCGCACAGCTTTTAGGCACTTGGCGGTATTAGGGGGAGACCGCCCAATTCCATTCATCGAGTGCCATGTCGCGTCAGGGGCCTAGCAGAAAACAACCCATTTCGGGTGGGTAACATTCAGATTTCGGGCCCTACCAAAATCAACATAGGCTGTCAAATGGGGAAAGGAGAGATTGTGTGGTGGTCGGGTGCAGGAGGTTCACGAAAGGTAATGGGGAGGGGGGTGGTGGGCACTTAAGTGTGGCGGTTTAGGTTTAATGTGTGATTAAGGTGGGGGTTAAGGTATCGGGTGGGATTTAATTGGGTTTATTAACTAACTTAATCGAGGATTGATTAGTTATTGGGTTTGGGGTAGAAAATCTTAGTTTATATAATTAAACTGGGGTGGGATTGACTAATTTTACGGGAGTTAATATATATACGGGAAATGGGTTTTCATTAGGATTTAATAAATAAGTTAATAATTTAGTCAAATGAGTGGAAGGGGCACCATACCCTAAGCATACGATTTTCATGTTTTTAATGCTTTTCCGATAAAACTTAGGATATAGTGTTTTTTGTGGGTTTTTGGTAATGAAAATGATATATGTGGTGGAACAAATACTTTTCCTAGGAAAAGTGATTTGACCTAAGCAAAAGAGTATTATGAGGAAATATGAATGAACTAAGGGGGGAATGAGTGTTTATGAGGGGATTTTATTACTTATTGCCTATGAGTCATTGAGCCAAGGGTCCGGTCCCTCCAAAAGTCAGAGAAATGTTCTGAGCCTCTTTGACTTAGGGTTTTTTAGGTATTTTGATCTTTATTTTGGGAAATTAGTTACGTAAAAGGTGAAATGAATGAGGGAAATTAATTAATTGACTTTGATATCCATCTGCATGCTTGAGTTCCCATTCACATTTGGAACTTTTATGATGAAAAAGATGATACACATGTTTTTGTCTAATCAACCATCAAAATTCTACAACCTTTCTACTGCTTACCCACCTACTCATCCTACCATTTTTACTTCTCTTTATTAGGGTGCATTTGAGCTAGCAAACCCTTATCAAACATTTTCCTTTTCTTTACAATGGTAAACTAGCTAAATCTAACCTTATTACATCCAAGGGCTCAGATTAAACAATTGAGCTCCTTTTATTTACTCTACTTATCTAATTTTCTACCAAGATTAAATAGTTTGGTCAGATTTTATTCTCTATCTATAGACATGAAATTGAAACATGAAATAGCCGAGTTTAAACATTTTGACTATCATGGATTGTGGCAAAGATTACAAGCTACACACAATCATTTGTTTTGCACAAAAAGTAAATAGTAGTGGCACTTTTGCTTGCACACTTTCATGGTCTTTTATTTTCTTGGGGTTTATATTTTTCATATTTTTTTGACCTTTTTGTTCTTTTTGTCCTTTGATTATTCTTTTAGGATATACCCTCTTTACATTTTTTAATTTCTTGAATATGGATGACATTTGCAGAAAGCAAATGTATGTAAATATTATAGGTTTAATCTCAGCCATTCAAAAATTATGACTCCTATTGGTATAGGAACCTAACACTACCATTTGGTTTATGCAACGCACCAGCCACATTTCAAAGGGCAATACTTGGTATTTTTTGTGGTATTTTGCATGATTGCGTAGAGGTTTACATGGAGATTTTACAGTAGTGGGTGATGCTTTTGAAGAAGCTCTACATAATCTTAGGAGATTTTTACAAGGATGTAGAGAAACTAAACTTTCATTGAGTAATGAATTTTTTTGTGATTATGACTGAAGGTATTGTTTTGGGTCATCATGTTTCTATTGTAGTAATTCAAGTTGATCCAACTAAGATCAAAGTAATTGAAAAGTTGTCCCCACTAACTAGTCAAAAGGGAGTTCGAATTTTCCTTGGACATGTAGGTTACTAAAGAAGGTTTGTTGATAATTTTACAAAGATATCCTCGCCATTTTTTAAATTGTTGACAAAAGAATCTTAATTTCATTGTAGTGATGAGTGTCAAGCTGCATTTGATACACTCAAGGAAAACCTTTCTTCAGCGCATGTCTTGAGAGGTCCAAATTGGAAATTGGCCTTTCATATTTCCACTGATGCCTCTAATTCAGCTATAGGAGTAGTATTGGGCCAAAAGGAAAATCGCGTAACCCATGCTATCTATTTTGTTAGTAAAAATTTAGCTCCTACAGAACTGATTTATGCCGTAACTAAAAAAGAGTTCCTTGTTGTAATTTACGCTATTAATAAGTTTAGACATTAGATCATTGGTTATGAAGTTTTTGTACATATTGATCATTCTGCTATTCGATATCTCATGAAAAAACCAGACACTAATGGTAGTATTACTAGGTGGATTTCGCTACTGTAGGAATTTGATGTCATAGTATTGGACAGGCTCGGAAAAGAAAATCAGGTAGTTGATTTCCTATCTAGGCTCAAGAATTTAGGTGATGATATTCATGTTAATAATAACTTTCCTGATGAGATTTTTTTTCTATTTCTGTCAAAAAACCTTGGTTTGCAGACATGGCCAATTACCTTGCTACAGGAAAGTTACCACCCTACTTCTCATCTAGTCAGAAAAAGAGAATTATTAGAAAAAGTGTTTATTACTCTTCGATAAAAGGAGACATATTTTGAAACGAACCTGAATTGATTATTCATAGGTGTGTTAGAGAGGATGAGATATATGATATTTTGAGAGCTTGTCACAATGAACTCTATGGAGGACATTTTGCAGATAAGCAGACATCCTATAAGATCCTCTGCTCTAGTTACTATTGTCCAAGTCTTTTCAAGGATGAAAAGGAGTATGTTCATAAATGTGATAACTGTTAGAGAATAGGGTGACCTGTTCAATCGGATGAAATGCCTTTGTAGCCACAAGTTCTCATAGAACCATTCGAAAGGTGGGCCCTTGATTTCGTAGGTCCCATCAATCCTATGTCTAAAGGTAAGAAGTATATTTTAGTTTGTACTGATTATGTTATGAAGTGGGTGGAAGTGAGGGCACTACCTAGAGCAATGGAGAAGGAAGTGGTAAAATTTCTGTTTTTTTGATATTTTTGTACAATTTGGAGTACCAAGGGAAATTGTTACTAATCAAGCTACTCAATTTGTTTCAAATATTGTTAAGGGAGTTGTACAGAAATATCATATTACTTATCGGAAGTCCACTCCTTATCATCCACAGGCTAATGGGCAGGTGGAATCAACAAATAAGGTGTTGGAGACAATCCTGACTAAGACAATGAAATTACATAAGAAGGATTAGTCTGATCGACTTTCCAAAGCATTATGGGCTAACAGGATCACATGGAGAAACACCATTGGCTTCTCTCTATATGAATTGGTATATGGAAAACAAGTTTTACTGCAAATTGAATTTCAGATCAAAACTTTTAAGATGGCAGTAGATTTAGGCATAAACCTTGATGAAGCATAACAACAGACAATCCTACAACTTAATGAGTTGGATGAGATTATCCGAGATGCTTTTTAGCATATTGATTCAAAATTTAAGAATTTTAAAGGGAAATTTAACACACATTGGCTTGGCCCCTATGAAATTGAAAAAGTTTTTGATAATGGATCTATTTGGGTTAAAACAATTGATGATGGTAATGTTACCTTCTTGGTGAATCGGCACAAACTCAAAGTATATCAAAAGACCCAATATAAGGAGGAATTTGTGGAAGAAATTGTGAAGAAGAAGGAGCTAGAAATGGTGGAGAAGGAAGTCATTCCTTTCACTACCTCTTCTTGATTTTCTGCCATAATAAACTAAGCTTACTTTGTTCCTTCTCATACTTAGTAAATGGAAATGAAAGTCTATTGGGTATAGGTTTATTCCTTTTTCCTGCCCCAATAGACTAATTACGGAAAATGAGCTCCCCTAGAGTCTCCTTTATCAGTATTTCAAACTCTCTAAAATTGAAATCTGGCGAGCATGAATTGCCCTAGCCTCATTAAAATCAGAGGACAGTAGATCCTTTGGATCCTCAAAATAAATTATGTCTTCAGTTAAATTTTGGTTTTCTCGTGTTGGACTGATTTGGGATCTCTTAAGGCCCTCCTTCCAAAATTCTTGGCCCATCAACATCAGCAAATTATCTAGGTGCAAGATCAAAGTCCTATGATGCCTTGAAGCTTGTTTTCCATAATGACAGGTTATCTCACCGACAACAATGGGGATTCATTATGGCTCCTTGACTGTTGGATCCTACAAGGGGTTCGACAACAACTCATAAATTCACACCTAATAAGATGCATCAGATGTACCTTGGTCCTCACTCTCATTAATGGTGATGGGCCTCACATTGGTTAAAAACCGACCTTAATGGTTGGTAATCCAATGAGATCATTGCACATTCAACATTAGCACCTCCATTCATGTGCAATGAAATATACAAAAAAGGGGAAGAAATGGTTTCTGTAGAAGTTCAACAGTTGCAGTTCCATTTCCTGTAGCAACACCATTGATTTCCTGAAGAACAAAGTACAGATAGAACATTATTCCAAAATAATCTAAAAAAGTACTAGTCATTTTCACTATTAATAGAGACCATGAACTGTACAATTTTTCATATGATGTGATTTCAAGGTGGGTTATTATTTCAAGACCAAGATTATTCGTCATCTAAGTACTGGACCATTGAAAGGTAAGGTTGGTAAGGTACGATTAGCGACATGCTGCTTAAGGTAGAAGGTAATGATACTTTAATTCTTAAATTTTGTATGAATGTAAGTCATGGTAACCCTTGCGGAAGAAAGAAACTATGAGTCGTTATGTCATAAATAAAGTTCCATTCCCGACCATGATTTCTCCGACACGTCCTTCGGATATATTTTCAAGATTTATCCTACAGGATAGATCATGATGACAATCATGATCATGTCTTTTATTTTTCAAAAGTTTCCACATTTCCTCAATACTTCATAATTTGAACTATCGTTATCGAGTATTTTTTGCACTAAGTCTTAGAGGCATCTCTGTGAGCTTAATAAACTCTATTCTCTCTTGTCCCTATCTATGTTGAACATGCATTCTACTATCAGTTTTGAACCTTAGGGTCTCACACTATTGGACACCAACCGCTGAAGTAAAGAAGCACTGGAGAAGGTAGGGTGACTACCTCTGTTTCTGAAATTTAGTGGGAATAATTCGGAGGTAACAAAGTCCTTTGCCCTAAATCTAAATGGAAGCAAAGTGCAAGTGGGGAATGTTCAATTTAGATTGACAGAGTATCTAGTAGCTTGAGCTTACGGTATCCCATAGGAAGGGGAGCATCGGTTCAAGAATCAACGGTTTAACAAAGAAATTTTCACACCCTTCCTCTAGAAAGAACATGAAAATCCTTATTGGAGCAAGGGAATCCCACAAGATTTCCTTAGAAGTAAGTATCAGCACCTTTTTCTTTTCCTGTAGAAATAGATAACCTGTGAAGGCCATTTTGGGCTAGAATTTTTGTTATATGCGTCTTCTTGGCCACTTCCGAGACAAGCCTTTTAATTTTCCCTACTATTTAAGAATGTCCCCAATGAAAATGTCCACTGTTGCCAAGGCAAGGGAAGCCCACATAGAGGAAAACCTCTATCACCATGGGTTGATAAAAATCATAATAATAGAGGTTTTGTGGAAGAAGAAGAAAACATGGGAAGAATTCTTATTAGAGAATTACTTCTTGGAGGATGAGAAGCACCCTAGTTCGTCGAAACCCAAGGAGGAAGAGCTAGCAGAAAAGCTGAAAAAAAAAGAAACTTTGATCCCATGGTCTGTTGATAGAAGAGGAAGTGGTGGTGACTGGGGAGACCGTAGGGAAAAGTCCAAATTTAAGGGCCCTTCTACCCCTGCCAAGCACTTTACAAGAAGCCAGGCTGCAAAGCTAGCAATAGAGGAAAATGCAAAGGAACGGGTACCACCAATTAAAACTAATAAAAAGAGTAAGAGGTCCCGAGACCTGTCCAAAAGGAAAACAAAGGTGGAGACAACTAAATTTATTAACAGAGATGAAGCGAAGGTCGTGTCTTTTTAGAATTCACAGCTGTAGGAAAGCAGAGAGAAAACAATTGGAGATTTCCAAGGAAAATAGGAACCATGTTTGCCCCAGTCCTCTCAAGGAAAGCATGAAAAAAAGGGAACTTCTAAGAAGAAACAATCCCAAAAGGAATTGGAGGAAACCATCACTGAACTTAATTTTTCTAAGCGGATTCTTCGAAAGGAGAACAAAAACCTTAGGGAAAATAACCTACGCATGCAGAAGGAGTATGATGAGTGGCACTAGAAGGAAACTCAAATTATGAAGAAGAAACAGGCCCAAATTGATCACCTGCAGAAAAATAATGAGGAGTATCAGTATTTGGTTAGAGAAGAGTCCAGCAAAGCCCAATTACACCACTTGGCTACAGTAGCTACAACACAGGGCAAGGACTGATTTTTTCCTGAGGATGCAACATTTTTGCTTGCATAAGGGACATGCAAGAAGCTAGGTGTGGGGGAGATGTTGAGTCCCATTTTGCTCAATTTTTTATAGCCTCCTAAGACCTTGATGCCCCCTTTTTGAACTCTTTTTGACTCCTAACTACTCCTATTTCACCTATATTTCCTAAGTTTTGACCAAAATGGTGTTGTGTGCTCATGGTATGTAAATCATCTTAAAAAGTATTATTTTACCTTGTTCTTAAGTGTTTCTTGAAGTTAATAATTTGCTAATTAAATTATCAAGTTTGACTGATCGAAACATTATACAGATTAGTCATGATTTGAAGCAACTCTGTGATTTCCTGTAGACAGCCGTGGTCACCGATTTCTTGCAGACACTCCGCGATTTCCTGTAGATGTGGATTTCCTGTAACTACCCAGCTTTCCTGGAGTATAATAGGTGGTTGGATATGTTACACTTAGTTTCAAGAAGAATGAGAACATATTTTTTAGGAGGAAATCCACCTACGTGGACGTTGTCTTATTGGTTGCCTCAAATTCATCATTAAAACCACCCAGATTTTCAATCTTCTTCTTGATGGACGTATTGGGGAAAAACTCCAGCAATGTAATGAAATTAGTTTGATCCATGCTTTTAGTCATGGATCAACTCAGTAGAGCTATTTTGTCATTTTGTTGAGTCATTAATAGCAAGTAGTTACAGCATAGTATTTTTCCTAATACAGGCAAACATATGCCTTTGAACTTGTATAAATTTCATTATGTTTCATTTGCAAGGGGGTTGGTTGGTCGAACATATCAAACTTGTACATCTCTCTAATAAATTTCAGATTAATAAAAATTTATATGTTCTATTGATCTCCTTGTGTAAATTCCTTTAATAGTAGAGGGGTTGTGAGTAAGGGAGGTCCCCCTTTGCTCACAACTCCATTAGTTACAGTATTTGTATTTCTTTTGATTATTTTTATGCATCAATAAGTTATTTGCACAGCTAGTGTTTCTCTTTTCTATATTTTAGCAGCATATGTGAAATGGTTGGATGAAGAAGTTTATTTGATAAGTGCATTTGGAATCATTTAATCAGGTTTTAACTTCTTGATTTTTATGACTGTCTGTTTGGTCTTTTATCTTTTCTCATGAACATAAGCAATATCAAGAGTTGTAGAGGGATTATTGGATCCACTCAATAGCCTTTGTTGCCAAGTGTTGAGGCAGAAAAGAGACATTAGAATTGCGTGTATGAATGGTTTAATTAGAAATCACTTAAGGTATTAGCCTGCACATATTTTGCACATCATCTCACAAGCTTACCTACCCTTGGTTGATAATTCATGTTTCTAAAAACTGCTTGGCTTAATAACTAGTTGCAGTAGTAGGTTCAGTCATTAAGTGTCGTGGAAAAGTAGATGGAAGAACAATTGAATGAGATTTTGCTTTGTTTTATAAGCAAGATCATTTACCGTTTAAATTTGTCCATTTCATGGAGCGAAGTCATTAATTTGGCAACAATCATAACTTGGAATAGATACTTAACGATTAATGATAACTGAGGGGGATGTGAAAGCAGTGGGATTAGAGTTGGAAGGGGTGTGACACTTGCCGGAAGCGGGTTGGAAAGGATGTGACACTTGGTGGGAGTAGAGTTGGAGTGTAGGGAGCGGGATTTATAGCTTTTTATTAGGCAGGAAAGAGGAGCATGGATTTTGGAGTGGGGCTGCTTTGTAAGTGGTTTAGGCAGAGAGGGGTACAAAGTCAATACGGAAGTGACATGTTGCTAAATTGGGATTGATGGAATCCACTTTTTAGATCCCCCACCTTTGATTACCTGTCAAAGGGACAAAGGTGGTCTAAAACCCTCAAGAGCCATCGATCTAGGAAGAATAGATCGCACCCGTCGTTTTCAACATGAATTTTATTACATATGACAAAAACAATCGTGTTAAATAAATTTATTAAAAACTAAGCTAATAATGGTTAAACTGTGTGATTTAACAAATTAAACTCATTTATTTAACATATAATGCGAAATTTGGGCTAGCATCGCATATTTCCATTTTTCCAAGAGTTTTTCATTCTTTTTTTTTTTGTTATTAAAGTGACATTTTAGCTAGCTCACTTATTGGGGCTATTTTTATTTTTCCATACTTTTTATTTCTTTTATTTTTACTCACATATATCAATTTTTTTTATATCCCCTAATTTATTTACTTTTTTGAAATAATTTGTAGAATGAATCATTATTTACAACATCTCATGACAAGAAAATTAACAAATAATCATCAATTTATCCTATAAACTATAGGACCCTAATAGTGGCTCCAATGGGGATGACATTCTCCCTGTGAGGTGTCAAGAACGTTGTAGATTAGTAGCCTTTGTCCATTGGGTATCTTATTCTTATTTTGTAACTAAATTGATTCAATTATGTTTTTATAAATATTGGCAACAACTCACCAGAAGCTTAGGGCCTTCTCTTTGGGCTTCAATTCTTGATGTTAGCCACCCTCTGTTGCAGTAACATGATAAAATGATATTTACAATGACCTGAATGAAAAAATTATCTATTCTTGAGGAAAATAGTGCTTGAGAAGTCTACCATTGACAGGTCCTCCTGGTAGTCCTTTTCGAGTCAAATATTTCAGCAAGAATGCATTGTTGCCTCGAAAAGCTTCAACTTTATAGGGTCCCTTCCATAGACTGTCAAATTTTCCATCCTTACCTTTCTCTTCATTTATTAAGTCCCATATCAACACAATATCATTTAGTTTGAAGTCATATGCTTTGGTCCTTTTGTCATAGATCTTCTTGATTTTGTCCTAAATTATTTGAGTTTTGTTGTAGACCACCTCCCTAGTTTGTTGCAACTGTGTCATTTGATTTATCCTTCTCTATACATCATTTCAGCATAGGGATTCCTAGGGAAGTAGGTAAAACTGCATCTACTCCATATACTAATTGGAAAGGAGACATTCCAATAGAATTCTTAGTGCTAATTCTGTCATCCCTCAAAGCGTTAACTAACTTCTTGTGCCAGGATTGTTTATTTTCATGCAATAGTTTCTTTGTAATGCTTATTAAACTCTTATTAGAAGACTCGATTAATCCATTCCCTTATGGATAATAATCAGTAGAGTGTCCTAACTTTATGTAATACTTGTGGAAAAAATCAACCATTCTCTTTGATTTAAAAGCAACAGCATTGTCAGTAAAATTTTTATGTGGACATCCAAATCTCGAAAAAATATTACCTTCTAAAAACTGAATGATTAAGTATTTGTAGCTTGTCTGGTTGGAATGGCCTCAATCCACTTGGTAAAGTAGTCATTGGTTGTCAAAATCTATTTATGTTGAGTTGAAGAGCTTGGATGGATTTCTCCAATAAAATCTATACCCCATTGTTGAAAAAGAACCTCAACTGAAATGGGCTTTAAAGGTAAGGGCAAAAGTTTTCTCTTGCCTTCAAATATTTGGCACTGGTGGCATGTTGAAACTCTCTTATGAAAATTTGCAAATAAGGTAGGCCAATAAAAACCAACCCTCAATATTTTGTTGGTTATGGCCTTCTAGCATAAATGTCCTCCATAGTCCCCTTGATGAAATTCTTCTATGAACTTGTCTGCTTCATCCTCCAATAAATACCCCCAACATCTTTCCAATACATAGTCTGATCTAAAATGCAGAATTTCATAGCCTTTAACTTGAGAAATATAGCTTTTGCCTTTGTTAAACCAAGAGGAGCTTGTAAATTTTGTAAAACAAAGATAATATATGCATACCAAGGAGAGACAGAAAATAATTTTTGATACTTGTGGAGTCTCCAACTCTTCCTATTCATTAAGTGAAACTATAAAATTTATGTATTAGAGTGCATGGAAATTTGACTCAACCATTAGCTTAGCCAATCCTTGACCTTTGATGAGATTAGTAGGTCTTATCTCAATGTCATATTCTAAAATTATTGCACCCCTTTTTTCCTTTTTTCCCATCTGGATCAGTTTTAATGAGGACATCTTTCACTACAACACTTGGAACAAATGCAATTATATGGGAATGTAGAATGTACACTCTAAATTATTTCAATGCCTTTATGATCTAGGTGGATATTGGTGGCTACTTGCCAAGTCCATCTAGACCAATTGTTTCTTTCAGTTTTTCAGCTTCCTTAATTGCATCATAGTTTACTATTTTTAGCAGTTTTTCCGGTCTTGAACTTCTAGAGCCATTTTGAGGACCTAAACGACATTTTTTGGTAAAACTGGAGGAAAAATCAATACATGGACCAATTTTTCTCTTCCCAAAGTTGTATTTCTCGGATAGATCTTTCTAATGAGATATTATGCATGTCAAACGGAGGTCATATGCCAAAGTTACGACCCCGGGAAGTTGATGTACCAATTTACCCAAACGGGGCCCACAGTTTGGCGTTTCATCTTCTAGGGTTA
>APFE031653567.1:10132-41631 GCA_000404065.3 Pinus taeda
TTTTTTTTTTTTTTTTTGTGACAACGTGTGGATGGAGGAAAACGCAGCAGAGAGAGGAGGGAAACATGTAGAGAGGGATGCAAAAGGTTTACAGTGTTTGAGAGCCGCGAGGGTTTCAAATAAATTACCCAAACAAAATCTCGAAATTTCCTTGCAATGAAACAAAGACCCCAGGCAACAGAGAGAGATTAAACGAAAACCCAATAAAACTCTTAAGTATTTCCCAGAAATTTTTTAATTAGAATGTTATACTTCTAGTTCAGATTTGCCCATGTAAGCCTAAAAAAAAAAAAATTCAGATTTAAAAAAATTTTCAAACCCTCGAATTGTAGAAAGAATGCTCCTGCAAAAGCTGGTTCTGAGGCCGGATATTACCCTCCGGGGCCTAAATCTGGCTTCAAGATTGAACTTCACCTTTAGATCTGCAACCTGTTCCTGAAAACAAACACCCAAAATCCCGATATACCAAAAAAATTGGAAACCCTAAGTCAGCAAAAAAAATAAAATTACAAATCTATACACAGGAGTAGCAGATCTAGCAGATCTGGCGAGTATGAGTCCAACTCCGCTCTTAGCTTTGATAATCTAAGGCTCTGAAAAGCCAAATTATCAATTTTGCACAGAATTTTTTTAAAAATTTTAAATCTAAAGGGACGTGCTTCGCCAAAAACCCTTCATGCATCAACAATGAAATTTTTAATGATAAGCCCGTGATTCAATCAAGCTGGGCTCTTCAGAAAATACTAATTGGGAGTTGGCTGGTTCAACTGAAAACTTCCCCGAATACCCGATGATCTTAAAAATCAAAATTCCCTGCACAACCAATTCAGAGCGAGAAAACAATAATAAATTTTAGATCTAATAGAGAAACCTGCCATAATATCCAGAAATTAAATTACCATTCAAACCCTAGTGATCAAGCAAGATACCTGTGCTTAAACCACTCTTTAGAAAACTATTATCAATGGCTGAACAAGAAATCTATGCATGAAAATAACACGTCTTACAGCATTCCCATTAAGAGTAACACCAGCAGAGATTAACCCCAAAGTCTTTCTTTATTGCACATAAAAAAAAGATTACAAGAGAGCTTTCACTTAGCACACGACTCCAAGATCGAATGATCTCAACTGACAACTAACCCCCTATTTAAAGATAAATTTCCCAACGGCTAGTTTGAGTGATCCTTGTCAAAGCGATCTCGACTGTTGATGAGGATCAAAATTTATTTTAATCTCATTTGTCGAAATTTTAAATATTGAGGAAATTTCGAACTTTTCAATTAAATGCATTTTAATAAATTCAAAAATTAAAATTTTGCATTTATTTCCTTAAAACTTTGACTTTGACTTAACCCCAGGGACCTAAGACATAAAATTTAGCAAAATATTCAACTAACCTTAGTCCCTAGACCAGTTAAGGTTTAATTTTTTTTTAAAGGATCCACGAATTTTACCTCTGGAAAATTTAGGTTTACCTAGGACCTAGGACCTATGAGGGGATAAATTATTTTTCTAACCGTCAAGACACTTTACATCATGATTTTTTACAGTTTTTACATCTCACGGGGGGAAAACCCTTTTAAAAAAAAGACCCTCATAGACTACCCATTTTTGCGACACAAATATAATCTAGCAGATCAAGCAATTTCTAATAAAATAACCTAACCAAATAGTTAGGATTATTCCCAAATCACTTTTACATAGACTCGATCTAGCACACTAGGACTCCCCTAACACTCTGGTGACGAAATCCATTTCGGCTTTGGGGTAAGGCTGAAGGAAAAATCTACCGATTATGGATCGGTGAGACAAAAAACCTTTTGGAATGTAGATTGTCATAAAAAAATTAGGTTTACCTAAACAATTACATACACAACACGGATCTGCTGAGATTATTTACAATTTATACATGCAGAAAGGGTTTACAATATAACATGATCAGGCTGATGATGATAGTTGAACAGAACGGACATGTTGATCAAGCGTTATCCCTTTTGCGAAAAAAGGTGTACTGCTATGGGTCATTGACACGTAGTGGTCAACAAGCTCTATCATGGGCGAGTAGCAATAGAGTTCCCGAAAAGGGGTTTCGTAATGATCTCTAGAAAATTAGCTAAGATAATGTTTAGGTGTTAAAAGTTGGTCTAAAATTGGTTTACCACATGGATCCTTGGTTTTGGGATGGAGCTCAAAAGCGTTGATGTGAGTACGATGGTATCCCGCTCAAGGCGTTGATTGGAATTGCACATTAACTGCAATGATGTTTGGCATGTTATTGTGATAAATGCCTTGGTAATGCATGTGATTGCTAGTTGGCATCAACATGGTTGATTTCATGTGTTGGTTGCCATGTATTTCCTTGTAAGCACTTGTTCTTGTGGTTAATGCCTTTGTTTAAAGAATAAGGCTGATAATAGTTAGGGACGAGTTTTAATTCCTGTAAGACATGATTAATGCATTGATGTGGTGCTCTAGTTATGTGGCATGGTTGAATATATGATTGTTTTAGTGTATCATCACTGTTGGTCATATGGTGAGCCTTTGCATGCTTGGGAGAATATGTACGTGACTATTAATGTGATGCAAGGAACCCTGGGAAAACTTCTTGTGATTGCTTTCATTATGTATCTTTATTAAATTTTGTATCTGTGTATGCTAGCTAATTGGGGTGTGAGAGTTTCATGGCTTGGTTGGCATATGGCAAGGACGCCGATGGTGGTTGACTATTTCTATATGATGAAATGGTTATTGTGTTTATTAGTGGTGTTTTTTCATCGGTGGTTAATGCTTTCTTGTCATACTGGAACCAGATGAACTCAAAGGTAGACGTCTGGTGTGGACCTTGTAGATGCAGTTTCTATAGCTTGCTAGAGAATGATGTGCTTGATGATTGTCTAATTATGTTGGTTTCTTACTTGTGCAAGTGAATGTTTGGTGTAGCATTATGATGGATGGATTATGTGATTGCACGCATACCCAACATGCATTCGTGAATATGGTGATTGTCGATTATAAGATGGTAGGTGTTCATGTGGAAGATTGATTCCTTCGTACCTATAAAGGCATGATTGTAATCAAGCAGGTATATTTATATATATATGTGCATACGACTTCTGATTTTTAAACATTATGTTGGCATGTAAAATGCACACATTAGGTCCTAGATTTTGAGACATGTGGCTAACGTTTCAATTGAGATATGTGTGCATGTGAATGCTTGCATAATCCAGTGATTGCTTGTGTTGCATAAAATTTTCTCTACTATTGACCTTATATATATATATATACAGATATATATGCAAATTAGATAGGAACATCCAATGGCTCGTATATGATATAGTGCCTTAAGAGATTAGAGGTATGATGTTGCGCAACTTTTAGGGAGCCAAGTGATTGATAAATACTTGGTTGTAGATATTTGTTATAGCAACAAAGATCATGGTTAGTCACTGACTAGTTGTAGGAGCGACGATGTTACGAAATGTGCTAACTTGAATTGCATGTAGGTCCAATAATGCATCTGTGTGAATATGACAATTATAAGTATGATTAATGTTAAGATAACATGAGATTAGAGGTATGATGTTGTGAAACTTTTAGGGAACCAAGTGATTGATAAATACTTGGTTGCAGGTATTTGTTATAGCAACAAAGATCATGGTTAGTTATCGACTAGTTGCAGGAGTGATGATGTTACGAAATGTGTTAACTTGAATTACATGCGGGTCCAATAATGCATCTGTGTGAAAATGACAATTATAAGTATAATAAATGTTAAGAGAACATGAGATTTTTTCTAACCGACTCTTTGATGTTGCAGATGCCATAGCTATTGTTGACCTTGATAAGAGGGCTGAATTCTTGATGTGTTAAAAAGTTGATTAAAACAGTAGTGTGGCCTCAGAAGAGAGGTTGATATTAACTAGTGTTGTTAGTATTGGTGAATGATTGAACTCTATTTTTTGCTAGCTTATGCATGTGATAATTGGTGCCTTGGTCTATAATACATGGTTGATGATGATATTAAGGATGTGTTACAACTATAGGATTACATACTTGGCCTAATATGTTAAGATGACAACTGGCATATGTGTTGTTAATTTATTTTGTGCACTAACATCTGACTGTATGTGGCAGCACATAATAGGATTCGGTGGCAGTGAAAAAACATGTATCGTGGCATAGTGCAATAGGATATGGACCAAGCCCATCAAGAATGAGGAAGAGGGACATCTCTCCAAGGGAAAAGAACCTTCAGGAATTTGGAGGTTAAGGTCAAAGACTTGGAAGATGAGCTTAATATCTGCAGAGAAGAACTGAGAAAACTCACTAGGAAACAACAAGAACTCGCTAAGTAGAATGATGAGTTGCAAAAGTGGTTGCGGGAGATGAAATGCCAAGTTGAACCCTCAAAAAGGAGGAATGGTAACAACAGGAAGAAGCCTCGTAAGGTTGAAAAGGAGAATGGGATATTCTCTTGTTGGTGTTGGGGGGAATAGCATCTAAAAAAGGACTGTCCCCGCAAGAAGAAGAAGAAAGAAGACAATAATTCCTACGAGCCACAAGGACACGAATCCACAATATAGAACACCGAGAGGGAGGATGGGGCACTCCCTCAAATTCCTTGACGCATACATATATATATGTGCTGAATAGATTCCCTGTGAACTCTGGAGAATATGAGACTTCAAGGTTGTTGCTAGCCTTGTGGAGAAGCCTTGAATTGGTTTGGTTTATGAATATGCATGTGTACACATAAGTGCACTTGTGTGATGGCTAGAAGTGTCAAGGTGTTGAACTCATGGGGATAGAAACTGATTTGGAAACTGTTGTTTCAAATGAGTGTGTTCATTGCATGAGCACAAGAGGTTTCCTTACCTTGATTTCGTCTAATATTGTGTGAATATTTGTTATATTATGTCGATGATTAAATGAGTATATGCAATGCCATTGTGTTTGACAGGTTATTGTCAAGAATCATTCTTGTGGAAGGATAATTGGTTACGCATTAATTATGCTTATAATTTTTTTTTGATGAATATATCAATGGCATGTTTGGGATGGCATAACAAGGTCATCCAATGAGATTCCCTGTTTTGTGAGGAATCCGATGAGTGTATTAAATTCCAAATAGAATCCTTGGTCAAAGTATTGAAACTAACTGTCACTGAAGGTGGTGCCTTGGTGCTAATAAACCACTTAGAAGACTGGTTCGGATTGTGGGAAATAATGGACAGTGGTATAATAGTCATGAGAATGGCAAAAGGGATATGTGATATGTCCAAGATCATGCCAATTGTTCTATGCAATATGAACAATTGTTTTGTTTGACATAGTTTTGTTAGGGGCTCTTCTTGTGGAAGAGGGATTGGTTAAACTTGTTCAATGCAGATGTGAATGGCATGACATGTTCCTGGTTAATAAATAATTAAGGGGGCAAGGATGGCCCTAGCTGATCTATTATTTTAACATGTGAATATGATTCATGAAATATGATGATGCTATGTCATGAATAGGAAACACTGAGAGTATATCAGAAGAAGATATCAGCAAAACAAAGCATTATGATCTACAACATGTGTAAAAGACACTAGAGGCAGTGTTTCCTAGTGTATGTGGACGGAGACAACGTGATCTTTGGGTTTGACAACATCTTTGTGCACATGTCATACTGTGTTACATGTGTTGTCTATGTGTTGTGTTGTACATGTGCATCTATTGTGTTGTATGTATGTATGTGTTGTGTTGTACATGTGCATCTATTGTGTTGTACATGTGTATGTGTTATGTTGTGCATGTGCATTTGTTGTGTTTTGTCATGTGTACGTGTATGTGTTGCAGAACACTGTGTATATGTGCATATGTTGTGTAATGTTTTGGGTAGGAAGGTATTGGATTGCTTGGGCCTTGGTGTTGTGAGATGTGGGACAAGTAGGTATGGGACTGCCTAGGCTCATGAAGGTGTGGGATACACCTGAATTCCTATCGACAAAAGACTACGCAGATTGGTAGTGACTCCTTGTTGGTAGTGCCCATGTTCGCAAGGTAGCGATTATGCTTGATTATATCCCATACACCCACCACTGGCTGCTTGTTGGGATGGGAATCGATGCAGTGTGTGTGGTAGTTGAAGAGAAGAGAATAGAAGGCACTGTGTGCTTGCCAGGATGGCAATCCATCGCGTGTGTGTACGTGGTTAAGAGAAGAGAAGGCACTGGGTGCTTGCCAGGATGGCAACCAATCCGATGTGTAAGTGGAAAAGAGAAGAGAAGGCATTGAGTGCTTACCGGGATGACAAGCCATCCGATGTTTGTACGTGGTCAAAGAAGGAAGCAAGGAGAAAATTAAGATAAGTATCAGAATTTTATTGATTTTTGAGCCTTTAAATTACAAATCAAAATACCATATTTTGATTTATGATGGTTTGGATCATGAGTTGACTTGGTTTCACTGTGCTAGGAATTAAAGCAGAATTCCAAGTTCACTACTGGTGTACATTGCTAATAAGGTTTGGCTTAAACTATTATAGCTCCTTATGATGAATCTCATGAAGTCTGTGTTCTCATGATTTAGGAATGAGTATGGGGTTACCGGGTTCGAATGAATGAATTAACCACAAGGTGGAATGACAATAGAGCCATTGTGGGACACTGGAACTCAATGATGCCCACTAAGCACCATGAAGCATGCTATGAGATGTCTCAGATTGAGCTCCTGCCGATGCGAGGAAGCCTTGCCATGGGATGGATCGCTCGAGGGACTGAGAAGCAGAGAAGGGGATGCCTGAAATTGGAAAGTGAGTGATCGCATGGAGAGGGGGGTAACCAGATTGCTCGAGGCACTGAGAAACAGAGAAGGGAAGGCTGAAATATATAAATTTTGGTTTCTTGGTCATGAGCTTGGTTGATTGTGATAAGGAGCACAATGGGAGTGTGCCTAGATACAATGAGTTGAAAGGAAAAGGAGCGCAAGGATGTCAAGTGTTGGACATGTGAGGCAATCTAAGATGAAGAACAGACCAGGATGGTCCACACCAACGGTGCACGAAGCAGAGACATGGAGGCATCATTTCCCAAAAATCTAGGAAGCAAAGCATCTCGGAAGCATCTACTATATGTATATATATTCGTTTTTGCATTTATATTAAAAAACGTCCAATATACCAAATTAGTTGTACAAGACATGAAAACATGCATATTTTTACATAAATCAAGATAGATATGGCATCCATTGTACATCAATGATTAATTATTCCAGCATCAACCATCTAGAATCTAGATTCCTCTTCTCTTGTGTAGCCTTTGCCTCTACTTCAATTCTATAGGGATATTAGTCAACATCGTCTAATTTTGATCAAATAACTTAATCCAAGCCTTATATGGTAGAGAAAGCTTAACATGCTTGATCAATGATTTTGACTTGACTGAAGGGTACATAATTGCTAAGGCCATGACAAAGGAGTTCAACAATCAAGAAAATCAACACTGGGGTACATGTAGGGCTTGGTGCTCTTGATTAAATGCCAATAACATGCCCTCATACATGATATAATCCAATGAAACAACACAATCCCATTGATCCTGAAAATTGTTAAGTCTGCTGAATTTTGAATGGGATATGAAATTCTATTTTATCCATATGAAGTTTGATGAGGTTGGAACCACTCTCAAACATCCCAAGTCATTTCATGATTATGTTAAAAATTTAAGTAAAAGGATGGAAATGAAAGGTAAAGATGAATGTCACTTTTACTTTAAGAATTTAACATTACTGTTAGGGAGCATCTAGGAAGCGTCTAGGGAACATCAAGGGGCACCTTGGGAGTATTTGGAAAGTGTAGTTCCTTCCAAAACATAACAAAAAAAGCCTCGCGGAACCGTGTGAACCGTCCACCTTCTCTTGGATCCGCTCGTGATCCGCGGTGGATACACGCCCGAACCTCCACAGATTTGCACCCGATCCTTTCCGGATCCGCGGATCCGACCCTCACGGATCCAAATTTCCAAGAATCACCAAAAAAGGAAGAATCTTGGATAAGAGGTTCCGCCAAAGGATCGGTGGTGGATTTGTACGGGACACGGTTCTGCCTCCAGATCCTTGGGGGGGCGGGGACAGTTCATGTAACACTGGTCCGAACATGCTTAAAATATCCAAAGATTTCCATGGAAAATGGCTGAACTTTGATTATACTTTCATTTACTAGTTGAAGCGAATGCATGAAGTATTGTAAATACTATGTGGAACTGTACATATAAAGCGCCATAAAACAATATGTGTTCTATTTTGTTTTCGGTATTGCATAAGAGCAGAAGAACACCGAGGACGGTGTTCCCTCAAGGGGGAGGAGTTTGTGACAGCCCCAACCTGAGTTCCTTATGAAAATGCAATGTAAATATTTTGCATTATAATTATAATTAAAATGGTTAGAGTCAAAATGTACATAGATTCCAGAGCTAAGGAGGTTACTTGCTTGGGATGCAAATGTTTCCTTGTGAGGAAAATCTAGACTGTTGTTGATAGCCATTAAAGGCTGGTTGGCGTGCCTTTAGAAAACCTAATCTTTTGAATTATGCAGACCCATGTGATTAGAGAGAGACTTGCAAGGAAAAAAGGAAAATAATCAATGAAGCTAGGACACTGCAACAATGTTCACCGATTTAGATTTCATCTATGGGAACACGAATTCAATCGAACATTGTTGGGGGGGGGGGGCAGTTTAGACATTCATCCATTCATGATACAAAGCAGGGGTAAGAGAAGAGCATTCACTCGGGGAACACTGACCTTGATAAAAGGGCTAAATTTGTCATGTGTTAAAAAGTTGATTAAAATAGTAGTGTGGCCTTAGAAGTGAGGATGATATTAAATAGTGTTGTTAGTATGGGTCAAAGGTTGAACTCTATTTTTTGCTTTGGCATGATGATGGTTTAAGATTTAAGATTTCTGTGATCGTTAGTTTCTTCAAATGTGGTTGATGATGATCTTAAGGATGTGTGACAACTGCAGGATTACATACTTGGCCTTACATGGTAAGATGACAACTGGCATATGTGTTGTTAATTTGTTTTGTGCACTAACATCCGAGTGTATGTGGCAGCACATAGTAGGACTCGGGCAGTGAAAGGAAACATGTATTGTGGCATGGTGTAGTAGGATATGTACCAAGTCCATCAACGAGGAAGAGGGACATTCCTCTAAGGGAAAAGAACCTTAAGGAATTTGGAAGTTAAGCTCAAAGACTTGGAAGATGAGCTAAATATCTGCAGAGCAGAACTCAGAGAACTCACCAGGAAACAACAAGAACTGGCTGAGAAGAATGATGAGTCGCAAAAACG
This sequence comes from Pinus taeda, assembly GCA_000404065.3. Lineage (NCBI taxonomy): Eukaryota > Viridiplantae > Streptophyta > Pinopsida > Pinales > Pinaceae > Pinus > Pinus taeda. The sequence continues at coordinate 19,470 of APFE031653567.1, forward strand.
GTTGCGGGAAATGAAATACCAAGCTAAACCGTCAAAATGGAGGAATGGTAACAACACGAAGATGCCTCATAATATTGAAAAGGAGAATGGGATATTCTCTTGTTGGTGATGTGGGGAAGAGCATCTGAAAAAGGATTGTCCCTACAAGAAGAAGAAGAAAGAAGACAATAGTTCCTACGAGGCACAGGGACACGAATCAACAATACAGAACACTGAGAAGGAGGGGCCACTCCCTCAAGCTCCTTGACACATACATATATATGTGTTGAATAGATTTCCCGGGAACTCTAGGGAATATAGGACTTCAAGGTTGTTGCTAGCCTTGTGGAGAAGCGTTGAATTGATTTGGTTTATGAATATGCATTTGTACATGTATACATATGTGCACTTGTGTGATGGCTAGAAGTGCCAAGAATGTTGAACTCATGGGGACAAAACCTGATTTGGAAACTGTTGTTTCAAATGAGTGTGTTCGTTGCATGGGCACAAGAGGTTTCCTAATGTTTGATATTGTGTGAAAGGACAAGAGCTAAAAGGACAAGGAGTGCAGGGATGCCAAGCGCTGGAAATTGGAGGCAAGCAAAACTCCAGGAGGACGAACATACCAGGATGGTCTAGACATGCTTAAAGTATCTAAAGGTTGCCATGGAAAATGGCTTAATTTTGATTATACATTCATTTGCTAGTTTAAGAAAATGCATGAAGCATTGTAAATACGGTGTAGAGCTCGCTGTACATATAAAGCACCATCAAACAATTTGTGTTCTATTTTGTTTTCAACATTGCATAAGATCAAAGAACACCGAGGATAATGTTCCCTCAATGGGGAGGGGTTTGTGACAACCCAAACCCGACTTCCTTATGAAAATGAAATGTAAATATTTTGCAATATAAATATAATTAAAATGAGCTGAGACAAAAGGGACACAAATTCCAGTGTTGAGGAGGTTACTTGCTTGGGATGTAAAGGTTTCCTTGTGAGGAAAATTTGCACTGTTGTTGACAACATTAAAGGTTGGCTGGCATGCCTTTAGAAAAACCGGTCTTTTGAATTAAATTGGATTGCAAGCAAGTACACTGGACCATGTGGCCAGAGAGAGACTTGCAAGGCAAAAAGGGCAGGAATTAATGAAGCTATGAGACTATGCAACAACGGTCACCCATTCAAACTTTCATCTATGGGAACACAAATGTAGTCAAACATGGGGGGGGGGCATGGAGGAGGATTCATACATTCATCCATTTTGGATACAGAGCATGGAAAATAGAAGAACATTCATTCTAGGAACATTGATTCCTTCAGGTAGGATTCAATATCCATTCAAGCGTTACTCAACATAGAGAAAAGATGGCTGTGGGTTGAGATAATGATCTCTGGAACCCTGGACAACTTGGGAAGAGACCATCCCAAGAGACAACACCTATGGAAGCCGCTCCTGAAGTTTCCCTAGCTTATCTCCTTCTTTTGCAGTGGATTTTGGACTCCCTAGAATGGGTGTGAATCCTTTGTGCTCTTTTGTAGGAAAGGTGGTGAACCTCTAGATTCCTGGTGCCAAGGAATGATGTATTAGTTAGCTAGTGGGATTCAGGAAGGAAATCCTCTGGTGTACTTGTTTCAACTGGCAGTTGGTGTTTAATCCCAAGCAAGACCCCTCAATCTCTGGAATCGGGCTCGGGGGTGACAACTGCAAGTGAGTCTTGGTTGTAGCTGTCTACGGTTGGGTGGAGAGTCATAATCCCAAACTTAGTTGCCCAAACATTTCAAGGTAGGTATTTTCTGTATTCACAATGCCAATAATCGTGTGCTTACATTTTTGGAATTGAAATGGTGTTTATATGTGCTATGAATGAGTATTACATTTTTAGGTTGAAGTGGTGTTCATAATGAAATGAATGCATGTGCATTTCTAACCTAAGCATGTGTTGCAGAGCAAGGCTTATGATTACATTAGGTATAATGTGCATTGGTCCTATTTAATAAACAATATCACATTATACTTCTGGTTGAAATGGTCTGTATAAAGCCGAGAATATATCTCTAATATGACAAAGTGAATAATACACATAGTAAAGCCTTAGAGGCACTAATATGTTATGTAAAGATCAAGACTAAACCATGACAGTATATAACATAATATGCTCATGTGTTAATGAGTAATGGTTACATCAAAGATGCCTATTTGACAGGGTCTGTATACATATACTGGCTACACGCTGTTTTGTAATTTACATGGCATTGCGTTGATGTCGAGGATGATATCCTCTCTTAACTATGTTACCTTGTGACCTTTTCCAAAATCCTCTTTGCCTGCTATCATTAGTGGCTTCACTTCCATGAGGATATGGCCTCTTGTGGCCATAATGCTTTTGTTGGTAGCATTTTGTTGAGGAGGGATGGTTGCGCGTCCCTTCCAATAGCCAAGTGCAACCATGGAAGTCTTCGACAAGTGCCACTGCATTGCCGGTCAAGGCATTACAAACCTTGGTGTGCCGATCCTCAAGGAGTGTTGATCTCCTTGAGCCGTTTTCATATTTTGCAACTCTCGTGGAATTGGGAAAAGAAACTCTATTGTAAGATTAGGAGGATAGCACGATGAATACTTAGAGCTATGGTCGCCGTGGTGCAAATCTAGCTGGTTTCAGAACCACCACAACCAGGTCATGGATGAATCCATGCTCTAAGGGCTAAGTTATGCACAGAGTGCATTGCGACAAGGTCACGTGGGCCATAGTTTATAATTTATTTGGGTGATATTAGGCAATTGATCTGATAAAATACCTAGAAGTGACAACCATAGATTGGCTGCCGAGATTCTGCCCTTTTGCGATTGGGTGATAGCGGGATGATGTGGCCCAGAGACCTCACTGTGGAAGTTCTAAGTTAGCGCAATGGAGGCTTGGCAATGATGACTGGCACTGGCTCAACTGGGCTTACAACTTAGAGGTAGAGTGTAGTCCCATTGGTTGGGAGTGGAGCCCATACGAAAATTCATCCCTGAAGTTGAAAAAATATATGTCTCGCATGTTAAAACGAGGAAATCTACAACGGAGTGTGGGATGACGTGGGCTAGGACAAAGTGGCATCCACATCGCCCTGACTGCAACAGGATTGGTGCCGGGTTGGCTGTATCCTCTTATGTAAATGAGTAACGGTTACATCGAAGACGATGTTTGACAAGGTTTGTATACATATACTAGCTACAAGTCGTTTTGTAATTTACATGGCATTGCGTTGATGCCAAGGATGATACCCTCTCTTAAATCTGTTAACCTGTAACCTTTTCCAAACGCCTCTTTGCCTGCTATGATTAGTGGCTTCAATGCTGTGAGGATATGGCCGCTTGTGGCCGTATCTCTTTTGCTGGTGGAATTTTATCCAGGTGGGATGGTTGCGAGTCCCATCCAATAGCTAAATGCCTCTAAGACCTTTGATAAGTGTAGCAATTCACTTTCAGTAGCCATGGATCGTATGACTATCTTTGACGTTGACAAATGAGAACGTTGCCGGTCAAGGCATTGCAAGCCTTGGGGCGCACTTTGGCCTGTCGACCATTGAGGAGTGCTGATCTCCTTAAGCCCTTTTCATATTTTGCAACTGTCGTGGAATCAGGAAAAGCAGTTCTATTGTAAAATCAGGAGGATAACACCATGAATGCTTAGATAGCCATGCTGGCCATGGTAGAATGCTGGCACAAATTCTATCGGTTGTAGAGCCATCGCAACCAAGTCATGGATGAATCCATGCTTGAAGGGCTATGTTATGCATGGAGCGCTTTGTGGCAACGTTAGGCATGCCTTAGTTTATAAGCTATTCAGGTGATATTATGCAATCGGTCTAACAAAAGACCTAAACGGGATAAGTATGGCTGCTGAGATTCAACTTTATCGTGATTGAGCGAGAGAGGGGTGACATGGCCCGGAGACCTCACCCCGGAAGTTCTAAGTTAGTGCGAGGAGGCTTGGCAGGGATGACTGGCGTTGGGCCACCTGGGCTTACAACTCGGAGGTAGAGTGCAATCCCACTGGCTGGTAGTGGATCCTGCTCGACAACTCATCGTCGAAGTTGAAAAAAAAGTCCTGCATGTTTAAACTGGGAAACTTGCTTTGGAGGGCTAGACGGTGTGGGTTGGGATAGAGTGGCATCCATGTTGCCTCGACTGCAATAGTATTGGTGCCAGCTTGGCCGTAAGACCCACCTGACAAACACATTGCCCGACAACCATGCTATTAGCCGGGGGTAGACCCACCTGACAAACACATTGCCCGATAACCATGCTATTAGCTGGGGGCAGACCCACCTGACATGTCAACCCCTTGATCAACCTTGGAGCATTCCCAAGATCAAGTGCGGGAGGGGCAGGGTGAGTCAGAGTGGGATTACGTGGCAGTGCCATAGTTGGCACCAATTCGGAATGAGGTTTGTGTTAGGGTGTGGCCCACCAACCTATTTGTCCTAGAGGTTTGTCCCCAGAAGAGCACAAGGATAAAATGCTAGGAGCCACTAGGAAGATGGGACCGAGATGACTTGTCCTGGTGGTCCCATCCTGACGAAAAAGGGAGTAGTCGCACGAGGGTTGCTAGGGTGAATGGACAGGGATGATGTGCCTTGGTGGTCCCCACCTTAGTGGTACAAAAAGGAGAGCAGTCAGGGTGGTGCTTGGATGGTTCATTGCAGGGTGACGTGGCACTGCCACCTCGTGGACTAACAAGAAGCAAGGAGGTCCTACCCCGAAGACACGAAGAGGAGCAGATTTGGGAAGCGTCGGGATAAGGCGTTGGGCTAGCGTGGATGCCACACAGGTGTTACTAGACCAAGGCCCCACCTCAATCGGACGACGAAGGTCACTGGAGATCCGACAGTTGGAGTGGTTTGCGACAACCCCCCATGATATCATTGGAAAAGAGGTGGGGGTGGCACAATTAATGTGAGCAATTGGTTGGGTGGAGTGGCTGTGGACCATTGCATGGGGGCTTTGGAACCCATAAGCGAAACCCTAATTGCGCAGCAGTGCACTTTCAACAGCCATGGATCGTGTGATTGTCTTTGACATTGACAAATTAGAATGTTGCCGATCAAGGCATTGCAAGCCTTGGGGTGCACCTTGGCCCCCTCGGTCATTAAGGAGTGTTGATCTCCTTAAGCCCTTTTCGTATTTTGCAACTATCGTGGAATCAGGAAAAGTAGTTCTATTGTAAGTTCAGGAGCACCGTGAATACTTAGGGAGCCATGGTGGCCATGGCAAAATGTTGGCACAAATTCTGTTGGTTGTAGAGCCACCACAACCAAGTCATGGATGAATCCATGCTCGAAAGTCTACGTTATGCACAGAGCGTTTTGCGGCAACGTCAAGTGTGCCTTAGTTTATAAGCTATTCGGGTGAGATTATAGGACCGATCAAACAAAAGACCTCAACGCGACAACCACAACTTGGCTGCTAAGGTTCCGCCTTATCGCGATTGAGCGAGAGTGAGGTGACATGGCCCGGAGACCTCACCTTGGAAGTTCTAAGTTAGCACAGCGGAGGCTTGGTAGAGATGATTGGCGTTGGGCTAGCTGGGCTTACAACTCGGAGGTAGAGTGCAATCCCGTTGGCTGGGAGTGGATCCTGCTTGACAACTCATCGCCAAAGTTGGGAAAAAAAGTCCCCCATGTTTAAATGGGGAAACTTGTTGTGGAGTGCTAGACGACCCAGGTTGGGATAGAGTGGCATCCACGTCACCTCGATTGTAACAGGATTGGTGAGGAGTTGGCCGTAAGACAGTTGAGCCTGCCGGGCCTTCCTCGAAGTTAAATGAAAAAGCATAATTGGTTGTCGGGATGACGTCAGTTGTGCCGTGATGGCAAACGCGTGGTCTGACAACCATGTTATTAGCTAGGGGCGAACCCACTTGACAGGTCAACATGTTAATCAACCTTGGAGCATTCCCAAGATCAAGTGCAGGAGGGAGTGCAGGAGGGAGCGGGGTGAGGTAGAGTGGGATTACGTGGTAGTGCCGTAGTTGGCACCAATTCGGAAAGAGGTTCGTGTGAGGGTGTGAACCACTGACCTACCTGTCTTGGAGGTTTGCCCTCGGAAGAGCATAAGGATAACAAGATAGGAGTCGTCGGGAAAATGGGACCAGGATGACTTGTCCCGGTGGTCCCATCTCAATGAAAAAGGGATTAGTCACATGAGGGTTGCTGGGGTGAAGGGACAAGGATGACGTGTGCTGGTGGTACAAAAAGGAGAGCAGTTGGGGTGGTGCTGGGATGGTTCAATGCAGGGTGACGTGGCACTTCCACCTTGTGGACTTACTGGAAGCAAGGAGGAGTAGAGGTGTGGCCCACTGCCCCATGTGTCCTGAAGGTCCTACCCCAGAGACAAGAAGAGGAGCAGACTTGGGAAGCACTGGGATAAGGCGTTGGGTTGGCGTGGAGGCTGTTGATTTTGGGTAGCATCGAATGTGCTCTAGCCATGAAAATTGGTGGAGGCTAAATAAAGCAAATGAAATCTCCAAGACCCATCAATGGTTTGGGCAGATTCTACCTAGTTAAGGAGATATTAAAATAATTAATATTTTTAATGGATTTCCTAAGTTTAAACTTGGGAAAAATAAAATATTAATGGGTATTAATACAAAACTAGGTTAGAAGGTTCTAAATGACATGGATCAAGCCAAATCTGATCTTAGCCGTTGATTAGAGATGTAATCTCGGTTGTTGAAGGACCAACAGGAAAAGTATAAGAGGAGGCTTGAGGGTCAGTTGGAGAACACACCAGAGTGATCAGTCATTTGATTTTCTAGAGTGGGGTTTTCTAAGAGAAGTCGAATCAGTGATCAGTTGCAGCGAGGGGCAGTGAGTACGAGGCAAAGATAATGCCGGAAGTCCAGCGCAGAGGCAGATGCTGATCTAGAGGGAGCCACGCAGAGGCAGAAGAGGCTGCGCAAAGGCCAGAAGGGCCTGCGTCATCCACGCAGAGGCTGCAGGAGTGACGCAGAGGGTCATAGAGGCTGCGCAGAGCCTCAGAGGGCTGACACAGAGGCTAGGAGGGCTGATGCTGAGCTTTAGATTGTGCTAGAGAGGGTTTCGTGGGGTAGACTTTCTGAATATCTGCTTCCGAATAGAGAGGTATTAGTGATAGATTATTTTCTTTGTCGGGTGAGCCAGTTTGGCACCCAATTATACTTTTAGAAAGATTGCATAATAATATAACCCTCAGAATTGCTAAACCGGTTTTCCCAAGTTGGGTTTTTCCGGGGACGTGTTGTCCAAAAATAACTGTCACTTGTGTGTTTGTCTATTTCTTTTAGCTATTGATCTGTAGATGTTTGAGACTGTATTGTGTTTATTCTAGAATTTATATGAGTAAATAACGTGTTAGTAATTAAACAAGTAGGCGAAATAAACCAGAGGATACAGATAAAATTTCTAATGGGTAATACTTAGAAATTTCAAGAGAGGCCACACAGGTGTTACTAGACCAGGGTCCCACCTCAATTGGACAACAAAGGTCACTGGAGATCTAACAACGGGAGTGGTCTGCGACACACCTCCCCATGATGTCATTAGAAAAGAGGTGGAGGTGGCGCAATTAACGTGAGCCGTTGGTTGGGTGGAGTGGCTATGGACTGTCGCATGGGTGCTTTGGAACCCATAATCGGAACCCTGATTGTGTTGGGATACTCTCCCATTAACGATTGGGCACAATGACCCGTCACAATTCACTTGCTGACCATCGATTACTCTGCCTTCATCGCGATGTCAAATTGGATGGTGTTGGTGGGGAATATTGGAGTGAACTTCTGTGGCAAGTTTTCATTGGCTCGGTGGGGTTAATGCACAGTGGGACACGTCGACTGGAGACGTGTGGCATATATTATGCCTAACATATATCCACCAAGTTTGGGAGACTTTTAGGAAGAGTTGAGGATTGAAGAGGACTCATCCGAACCCTAGAATGAGAATTGATAATTAAAACGGATAAAGGACAAAAAAAGAAAAAAAAGAATAATAATAATAATAATACTAATGATCCCATTCTTCCAACAATATAAGGGTTGGATTAGCAGTAAAACCACATCCCACTAAGGAGGGTAGGTGGGGTAAGGTTCTTACAGGTGGTATCAAAGCATCCAGGATCAACACTTGGACTAGATGGGCTCTATCATGGGAAAGTAGTAATAGAGTTCCCGAAAACGGGTTTCATACGATCTTTAGTAAATTAGCTAAGCTAATGTTTAGGTTTTAAAAGTCGGTCTAAAATTGGTTTACTGCTTGCATGGTAATAATGCATGGATACCTAGTTTTGTGATGGAGCTCAATGGCCTTGATTGGAATTTCATATTAATTGCAATGATGTCTGGCATGTTATTATGATAAATGCCTTGGCAATGCATGTGATTGTTGGCTAGCATCAGGAGGGTTGTTTTCGTGTGTTGGTTGGGTAAGGTTCTTACAGGTGATATCAAAGCATCCAGGATCAACACTTGGATTAGATGGGCTCTATCATGGGCAAGTAGTAATAGAGTTCCCGAAAATGGGTTTCATAATGATCTTTAGTAAATTAGCTAAGCTAATGTTTAGGTTTTAAAAGTCGGTCTAAAATTGGTTTACTGCTTGCATGGTAATAATGCATGGATACTTGGTTTTGTGATGGAGATCAATGGCCTTGATTGGAATTGTATATTAATTGCAATGATGTTTAGCATGTTATTATGATAAATGCCTTGGCAATTCATGTGCTTGTTGGCTAGCATCAGGACGATTGTTTTCATATGTTGGTTGCCACATTTTTCCTTGTAAGAACTCTTTCTTGTGGTTAACGCCTTGTTTTTTTAAAGAATGAGGCTGATAATAGTTAGCGCTGAGTTTTAATTCTATTGAGACATGATTGATGCATTTACGTGGTGCTCTAGTTATGTGGCATCGTTGAGTATATGATTGCTTTAGTGTATCATCACTGTTGGTCATATGGTGAGCCTTTTCATGCAAGGAGCACTAGGAAAACTCCCTGTGATTGCTTGCATTGTGTATATTTATGAAATTTTGTATCTATGTGTATGCTAGCTAATTGGGGTGTTAGAGTTTCATGGCCTGGTTGGCATATGGCAAGGACCTCGGTGGAGGTTGGCAATTTCTATATGAAGAAATGGTTATTATGTTTATTAGGGGTGTTTTGTCATTGGTGGTTAATGTTTTCTTGTCATGCCGGAACCAGATGAACTCAAAGGTAACGGTCTAGTGTGGACCTTGTAGATGCAGGATCTGTAGCTTGATAGAGAATGATGTGCTTGATGATTGTTTGCTTATGTCGGTTGCTTACTTGTGCAAGTGAATGCTTGGTGTATAATTATGATGGATGGATTATGTGATTGCATTCATAACCAAGATGCATTTATGAATATGATAATTGTTGATTATAAGATGGTAGGTGTTCATGCGGAAGATTGATCCCTTCGTACCTGTAAAGGCATGATTGTAAACACGCTGATATATATATATATATATATATCTGTGTGTGTGTGTGTGTACAATTTCTTATTTCTAAACATTATGCTGGGATGTAATATGCACACATTAGGTCCTAGCTTTTGAGACATGTGACTAAAGTTTAAATTGAGATATGTGTGCATGTCAATGCTTGCATGATCCTGTGATTGATTGTGTTGCATAACATAGTTGTTACTGTTGACCTTTATATATGCCAATTGGATGGGAACATCCAATGGCCCGTATATGACATAGTGCCTCAAGAGATTAGAGGTACGATGTTGTGCAACTTTTAAGGGGCCAAGTGATTGATGAATACTTGGTTTCAAGTATTTGTTATAGCAACAAAGATCATGGTTAGTTAGTGACTAGTTGCACGAGAAGAGTGCATGTTGACTGGGATAGTGTTATGAAATGTGTTAACTTGAATTGCATGTAGGTCCTATAATGCATTTGTGTGAATACGACAATTATAAGTATTATACATGTTAACATAACATGATTTTTGATCTAACTGAACCTTTTAAGTTGCAAATGCCATGGCTCTTGTTGACCTTTATAGGAGGGCCGAATTCTTCTTGTGTTCAAAAGTTGATTAAAACAATAGTGTGGCCTCAGAAGAGAGGATGATAATAAATAGTGTTGTTAGTATGGGTCAAAGATTGAACTCTATTTTTTTGCTTTGGCATGATGATGATTATGAATAATGTTAATACATATGCATTGCTAAATTTGGAAAACAAACTTATGCATGTGATAATTGATGCGCTGGTCTATGATACGTGGTTGATGATGATCTTAAAGATGTGTGACAACTGCAGAATTAAATACTTGGCCTGACATGGTAAGATGACAACTGGCATATGTGTTAACTTATTTTGTGCACTAACATTTGAGCGTATGTGGTAGGAAACATATATCGTGGCATGGTGCAACAGGTTATGGACGAAGGCCATCAAGAACGAGGAAGAGGGACATTCCTCCAAGGGAAAAGAACCTTCAGGAATTTGGATTTGCAAAGCAGAACTAAAAAAACTCACTAGAAAACAACAAAAACTGGCTGAGTGGAATGATTAGTTGCAAAAGAAGTTGCAGGAAATGAAATACCAAGTTGAACCCTCAAAAAGGAGGAACGGTAATAGAAGGAAGAGACCTCGTAAGGCTAAAAAGGTGAATGGGATATTTTGTTGTTGGTGTTGCGGGGAAGAGCATTTGAAAAAGCACTGTCCTTGCAAGAAGAAGAAGAAAGAAGACAATAGTTCCTACGAGCCACAGGGACAAGAATCAACAATACAAAACACCGAGAAGGAGGAGGGGGCACTCCCTCAAGCTCCTTGACACATACATATATATGTGCTGAATAGATTACCTAGGAACCCTGGGAATGAGACTTCAAGATTGTCGCTAGCCTTGTGAAGAAGCCTTGAATTGGTTTGGTTTATGAATAAGCATGTGTACATGTATACATATGTGCACTTGTGTGATGGCTAGAAGTGCAAGGAATGTTGAACTCATGGGGACAAAAATTGATTTGGAAATTGTTGTTTCAACTGAGTGTGTTCGTTGCATGAGCTCAAGAGGTTTCCTAACCTTGATTTTCTCTGATATCGTGTGAATATCTGTTATATTATATCGATGATTAAATGAGTAGATGCAGTGCTATTGTGTTTGAAAGGTTATTGTCAAGAATCATTCTATTGGAAGGATAACTGGTTATGGATTAATTATGCTTATAAAAAAGATTGATGAATGTATGAATGGAAATTTTGGGATGGCATAATAAGGTCATCCAATGAGATTCCCTATTTTGTGAGGAATCCGATGAGTGTATTAACTTCCCACCAAAAAGGATTGAACCTAACTGCGACTAAAGGTGGTGCCTTGGTGCTAATAAATCACTTGGAAGACAGGTAGGGATCGTGGGAATTAATGGGCAGTGGTATGATAGCCATGAGAATGGAAAAAGGGAAGTCTCCCGACCTTGACTCGATATACATATAAATTTGTGAAATGTCCATCATCATGCCAATTGTTGTATACAATATGAACACGTTGTTTTGTCTGACAAAGTTTTGTTAGGGGCCCTTCTTGTGTAATAGGGATTGGTTAAACTTGTTCAATGCAAATGTGAATGGCATGACAGGTCCCTAGTTAATAAAGGATCAAGGAGATAAGGATGGCCCTGACTGATCGATTATTTTAACAACATGTGAATATGATTCATGAATTATGACGATGCTATGTCATGAGCAAGAAATACTACAGAGTGTATCGGAAGAAGATATCAGCAGAACAAAGCAGTATGATTTGCAACTTCTGGAAAAGACACTAGAGGTAGTGTTCCCTGGTGTCTTTGGATGGAGACATCGTGGTATCTGGATTTGATAACACTGTTGTGCACATGTCATACTGTGTTATGTGTGTTGTCTATTTTGTTGTGTTGTACATGTGCATATGTTGTGTTGTACGTACATATGTGTTGTGTTGTACATGTGCATATGTTGTGTTGTATCTATTTATGTGTTATGTTATACATGTCATCTGTTGTGTTGTGTTGTGTCATGTGTACGTGTATGTGTTGTGGTACACTGTGTATTGTGCATATTTTGTGTAATGTTTTGGGCAAACAGGCATTGGACTACCTGGGCCCTGATGTTATGAGATGTGGGACAGGCAGGTATGGGACTACCTAGGCTCACGAAGGTGTGGGATACACTTGAGCTTTTGTCGACAAAAGACTATCTAGATTGGTAGTGACTCCTTGTTGGTAGTGCCCATGTCGCAAAGTAGCAGTTGGGCTTGATTATATCCCATATACCCATCATTGGCTACTTGCCGGGATGGGAACCGATCCAGTGTGTGTGGTAGTTTAAGAGAAGAGAAGAGAAGGCACTATGTGCTTGTCAGGATGGCAATCCATGTCGTGTGTGTATGTGGAAAAAGAAGAGAAGGCACTGGGTGCTTTCCAAGATGGCAACCGATCTGGTGTACGTACGTGGAAAAGAGAAGAGAAGGCACTGGGTTTTTGTTGGGATGGAAAGCCATCCGATGTTTGTACGTGGTCAAAGAAGGAAGCAAGGAGCAAATTAAGATAAATATCAGAATTTTATTGATTTTTGAGCCTTTAAATTACAAATCAAAATACCATATTCTGATATATGATGGTTTGGATCATGAGTTGACTTGGTCTCACTGTGCTAGGAATTAAAGTAGAATTCCAAGTTCGCTACAGGATTAAACTACTAATAAGATCATGAGTTGACTTGGTTTCACTGTGTTAGGAATTAAAGTAGAATTCCAAGTTCGCTACAGGATTAAACTGCTAATAAGGTATGGTTTAAATTACTATCGTTCCTTATGATGAATCTCATGAAGTCTGTGTGCTCATGATGTAGAAATGAGTATAGGATTACCCGGTTCGAATGAATGAAGTTAACCACAAGGTGGAATGACAACCTTATGCTAAGGTCAAAATAGAGCCATTTTGGGGCACTGGAACTCAATGATGCCCACTAATTGCCATGAAGCATGCTATTACCTGTGTGATAGTTTGGAGTCAGGGAGATGTCTCAGGTTAAGCTTCTTCCAATGCGAGGAAGCCTTGCCATGGGCTGGATCGCCTGAGGGACTGAGAAGCAGAGAGGGGGATGCCTGAACTTTGATGGTGAGTGATTGCACAGAAAGGGGGGTAACCGGATTGCCCGAGGGACTGAGAAACAGAGAAGGGAAAATTAGAATATATAAATTTGTTTTCTTGGTCATGAGCTTGGTTGATTGTAATTAGGAGCATAATGGGAGTGTGCCCAGATACAATGAGCTGAAATGACAAGGTGCGCAAGGGCGTCAAGCATTGGACATGTGAGGCAAGCACATGTCCAAGATGAATTACACACCGGGATGGTCAGGACATGCTTAATGTATCCAAATATTTCCATGGAAAATGGCTGAATCTTGATTATATTTTCATTTACTAGTTGAAGCGAATGCATGAAGCATTGTAAATGCTGTGTGGAACTATTCATAATAAGCACCATAAATCAATATGTGTTCTATTTTGTTTTCAGTATTGCATAAGAGCAGAAGAACACCGAGGACAATGTTCCGTCAAGGGGGAGGAGTTTTTGATAGCCCCAACCTGAGTTCCTTATGAAAATGCAATGTAAATATTTTGTAATATAAATATAATTAAAATGGGTCGAGTCAAAAGGGACACAGATTCCAGAGCTGAGGAGCTTACTTGCTTGGGATGTAAAGGTTTCCTTATGAGGAAAAATTGGACTGTTGGTGTCAACCATTAAAGGTTGGTTGGCGTGGCTTTAGAAAATTGATCTTCTGAATTAAATTGGGTTGCCAGGAAGTACGCAGGCCCATGTGATCAGAGAGAGACTTGCAAGGCAAAAAGGATTGGAATTAATGATGTTAGGAGATTGTGCAACAACGTTCACCCATTCATACATTCATTTATGGGAACACAAATTCAGTCGAACATGGGGGGGGGGGCACGAAGGAGGATTCAGACATTCAGGATATAGACCAGGGAAAGGAGAAGAGCATTCACTCGGGGAACATTGATTCCTTCAGGCAGGATTCAGTATCCATTCAAGCGTTACTCAACATAGAGAAATGCTGAAGAGAAGTGAAGGAGAATGGCTTTGAGGTTCCTTGGTGGCTGTGGGTTGAGATAGTGATCTCTGGAATCCCAGATAGCTTGGGATGAGACCATCCCAAGGGACATCTCTAGAAGCCACTTTTGAAGTTCCCTCGTTTGTCTCCTTGTTTTGCAGTGGGTTATGGACTCCCTGGAAACGGGGTGAATCCTTTGTGCTCTTTCGTGGGAAAAGTGGTGAACCTCTAGATTCCTTGTTCCAAGGAATGATGTAGTAGTTAGATAGCGGGATTAAGGAAGAGATCCTCTGGAGTCCCTCTTCTAGTTGGTAGTTGGTGTCTAATCCCAAGTAGGACCCCCTCAGTCTCTGGAATTTGGCTCGAGGGTGACAACTGCAAGTGTGTCTTGGTTCTAGCTGTCTGCGGTTGGGTGGAGAGTCATTGTCCCAGACTTAGTTGCCCAAACATTTCAAGGTAAGTGTTTTATGTATTCACAATGCCAATAATCATTTGCTTACTTTTTTGAAATTGAAATGGTGTTTATGTGTGCTATGAATGACTATTGCATTTCTTTTTTGAAATGGTGTTCATAATGAAATGAATGCATGTGCATTTCTAACCTAATCTTGTGTTGCAGAGCAAGGCTTATGATTACATCAGGTTCATATGATTCTAAGTGGTATAATGTGGAATGTCTTATATAATAAACAAGATTATGTTATACTTCTAGTGTAAATGGTGTGTGTATAACACAAGAATATATCTCTGATATGATAGAATGAATAATACACACAGTAAAACCTTGAAGACATTGAAAATGTCTGTAAAAATCGGGACTAAACCATGACAGTGTATAACATAAGATCCTCATATGTTAATGAGTAATAGTTACATCGAAGACGCCTGTTTGACATGGTCTGTATACATATATTGGCTACAAGCCGTTTTGTAATTTACATGGCATCATGTTGATGTTGAGGACAATATCTTCTCTTAACTATGTTAACCTGTAACCTTTTTCAAAGGCCTCTTAACCTGCCAATTATCGAGGAGTGTTGATTTCCTTAAGCCCTTTTCGTTTTTTGCAACTCTCGTGGAATCAATAAAAGCAGTTCTATTGTAAGCTTAGGAGGATATCACCATGAATGGCGGAACGCTGGCACAAATCCATCTGGTTGCAAAACCACCGCAACTAAGTCATGTATGAATCCATGCTCAAAGGGATAAGTTATATACCAAGCGCATTACGACGAGGTCTGGCGGGTCGTAGTTTATAAGTTATTTGGGTGAGATTATGTAATTGGTCTCACAGGAAATCCTAAACATGGTAGTCATAGATTGGCTGTCGAGATTTTGCCTTATCGCGCGATTGGGCACTAGCGGGATGACATGGCCCGAAGACCTCACCCCAAAATTCTAAGTTAGTGTAGTGGAGGCTGGGTAGTGTATATGTGCATATTTTGTGTAATGTTTTGGGCAGACAGGTATTGGACTACCTGGGCCCCCTGATGTTGTGAGATGTGGGATAGGCAGGTATGGGACTACCTAGGCTCACGAAGGTGTCGGATACACTTGAGCTTTTGTCGACAAAAGACTATCTAGATTGGTAGTGACTCCTTGTTGGTAGTGCCCATGTCGCAAGGTAGCAGTTGGGCTTGATTATATCCCATATACCCATCACTGGCTACTTGCCGGGATGGGAACCGATCCAGTGTGTGTGGTAGTTTAGGAGAAGAGAAGAGAATTTACTGTGTGCTTGTCAGGATGGCAATCCATCTCGTGTGCGTACGTGGAAAAGAGAAGAGAAGGCATTGGGTGCTTGCCAGGATGGCAACCGATCCAGTGTGTGTACGTGGCAAAGAGAAGAGAAGGCACTGGGTTCTTGCTGGGATGGAAAGCCATCCGATGTTTGTACGTGGTCAAAGAAGGAAGCAGGGAGCAAATTAAGATAAGTATCAGAATTTTATTGATTTTTGAGCCTTTAAATTACAAATCAAAATACCGTATATTGATTTATGATGGTTTGGATCATGAGTTGACTTGGTTTCATTGTGCTAGGAATTAAAGTAGAATTCCAAGTTCACTACATGGTTAAACTACTAATAAGATCATGAGTTGACTTGGTTTCACTGCGTTAGGAATTAAAGTAGAATTCCAAGTTCGCTGCAGGATTAAACTGCTAATAAGGTACGGTTTAAATTATTATAGTTCCTTATGATGAATCTCATGAAGTTTGTGTGCTCATGATGTAGACATGAGTATGGGATTACCCGGTTCGAATGAATGAAGTTAACCACAAGGTGGAATAACAACAGTATGCTAAGGTGAAAATAGAGCCATTGTGGGGCAATGGAACTCAATGATGCCCACTAATCACCATGAAGCATGCTATTACCTGTGTGATAGTTTGGAGGCAAGGAGATGTCTCAGATTGAGCTCCTTCCAATGCGAGGAAGCCTTGGCATGGGCTGGATTGCCTGAGGGACTGAGAAGCAAAGAGGGGGATGCATGATCTTGGATGATGGTTGATTGCACGGAGAGGGGGGTAACCGGATTGCCCGAGGGACCTAGAAGCAAAGAAGGGAAGGTCAGAATATATAAATTTGTTTTCTTGGTCATGAGCTTAGTTGATTGTAATTAGGAGCCTAATGGGAGTGTGCCCAGATACAATGAGCTGAAATGAAAACGTGCACAAGGACGTCAAGCATTGGACATGTGAGGCAAGCACATGTCTAAGATGAAGGATAGACTGAGATGGTCCGGACATGCTTAAAGTATCTAAATATTTCCACGAAAAATGTCTGAATTTTGATTATACTTTCATTTACTAGTTGACGCGAATGCATGAAGCATTGTAAACACTGTGTGGAACTGTACATAATAAGCGCCATAAATCAATGTGTGTTCTATTTTGTTTTCAGTATTTCGTAAGAGCAAAACATCGAGGACAATGTTCCCTCAAGGGGGAGGAGTTTGTGATAGCCCCAACCCGAGTTCCTTATGAAAATGTAATGTAAATATTATGCAATATAAATATAATTCAAATGGGTTGAGTCAAAAGGGACACAGATTCCAGAGCTAAGGAGGTTACTTGCTTGGATGTAAATGTTTCCTTATGAGGAAAATTTGCACTGTTGTTGTCAACCATTAAATGCTGGTTGGCGTGGCTTTAGAAAACTGGTCTTCTGAATTAAATTGGGTTGCAAGGAAGTACGCAGGCCCATGTGATCAGATAGAGACTTGCAAGGCAAAAAGGACTAGAATTAATGAAGCTAGGAGATTGTGCAACAACTTTCACCCATTCATACTTTCATCTATGGGAACACAAATTCAGTCGAACATGGGGGGGGGCACAGAGGAGGATTCAGACATTCATCCATTCAGGATACAGAGCAGGGAAAAGAGAAGAGCATTCACTTGGGGAACATTGATTCCTTAAGGCAGGATTCAGTATCCATTCAAGCGTTACTCAACATAGAGAAAAGTTGAAGAGAAGTGAAGGAGAATGGCTCTGAGGTTCCTCGGTGGCTGTGGGTTGAGATAGTGATCTCTGGAATCCCAGATAGCTTGGGATGAGACCATCCCAAGTGACATCTCTGGAAGTTGCTTCTGATGTTTCCCTCGCTTATCTCCTTGTTTTGCAGTGGATTATGGACTCCCTGGAAAGGGGGTGAATCCTTTGTGCTCTTTCGTGGGAAAAGTGGTGAACCTCTAGATTCCTTGTGCCAAGGAATGATGTAGTAGTTAGCGGGTGGGATTAAGGAAGAGATCCTCTAGAGTCCCTGCTCCAACCGGTAGTTGGTCTCTAATCCCAAGTATGACCCCTCAGTCTCTGGAATTTGGCTCGGGGGTGACAGCTGCAAGTGAGTCTTGGTTGTAGTTGTCTACGGTTGGGTGGAGAGTCATAGTCCCAGACTTAGTTGCCCAAACATTTTAAGATAAGTGTTTTCTATATTCACAATGCCAATAATCATGTGCTTACATTTTTGGAATTGAAATGGTGTTTATGTGTGCTATGAATGACTATTGCATTTCTTTGTTGAAATGGTGTTCATAATGAAATGAATGGATTTGTATTTCTAACCTAATCTTATGTCGCAGAGCAAGGCTTATGATTACATCAGGTTCATATGATTCTAAATGGTATAATGTGCAATGTCCCTATATAATAAACAAGATCATGTTATACTTCTAGTGTAAATGGTATGTGTATAACATAAGAATATATCTCTGAAATGATAGAATGAATAATACACACAGTAAAGCTTTGAAGGCATTGAAAATCTCTGTAAAGATCAAGACTAAGCCATGACAGTATATAACATAGGATCCTCGTATGTTAATGAGTAATAGTTACATCGAAGACACCTATTTAACAGGGTCTGTTACATATATTGGCTACAAGCCATTTTGTAATTTACATGGCATCACATTGATGCCGAGGATAATATCCTCTCTGAACTATGTTAACCTGTAACCTTTTCCAAAGGCTTCTTAACCTGCCAATTATCGAGGAGTGTTGATTTCCTTAAGCCCTTTTCGTTTTTTGCAACTCATGTGGAATTGAGAAAAGCAGTTCTATTGTAAGCTCAGGAGGATATCACCATGAATGCTTAGGTAGCCATGGTGGCCATGGCAGAATGCTGGCGCAAATCCATCCGGTTGCAGAACCACCGCAACTAAGTCATGTATGAATCCATGCTCGAAGGGCTAAGTTATATGCCAAGCGCATTGCGGCGAGGTCTGGTGGGCCGTAGTTTATAAGTTATTTGGCTGAGATTATGTAATCGGTCTGACATGAAATCCTAAATGTGGTAGTCATAGATTGGCTGCTGAGATTTTGCCTTATTGCGATTGGGCGCTAGCGGGATGACATGGCCCAAAGACCTCACCCCCAAAATTCTAAGTTAGCATAGTGGAGGCTGGGCGGGGATGACTGGCGTTGGGCTTACAACTCGAAGGCGGAGTGTAGTCCCATTGGCTGGGTGTGGAGCCTGCACAACAACTCATCCATGATGTTGAAAAAAAAGTCTTACATGATAAAACGAGTAAATCTATAGTGGAGTGTGGGATGATGTTGGCCGGGACAGAGTGGCATCCATGTCGCCCTGGCTGTAACAATATTGGTGCGAGGTTGGCTGTAAGACAATTCAGCTCGTTGGACCTTCTTTGAATTTAAATGCAGGCGTAAATGTTTGGCGAGATGACGTAACTGATGGCAAATGCGTGGCCCAACAACCATGTTATTAGCCAGGGGCAAACCCACCTAACATGTCAGCGCGTTGATCAACCCTCGAGCATTCCCAAGATCAAGTGCGCGAGGGAGCGTGGTGATTTAGAGCGGGATTACTTGGCAGTGCCACAGTTGGAACCAATCCGGAATGAGGGTTGTATCGAGGGTGTGGCCCAAAGGGTTGCCCTCTTCGCGATCGTTAGATTGGATGGCGATGGTGGGCATTGTAAGAGTGAGCGTGTGTGGAAAGTTTTCATTGCCTCGTGGGGTTAATGCACTGTGGGACACATCGATTGGAGATGCGTGACATATATTATGCCTGATATGTCCGCCATGGCGGGAGTGGTCTGCGATATGTCCCCTAGTGCCGTCAGCGGAAAAAATATGGGGGTGGTGTAATTAACGTGAGTCGTCAAATGGGTGGTGGCTGTGGATCCAAATGGGGGTGTTGGAACCCACAGTCGGAACTGTGATTGCACTGGGGTACCCTCCCATTAACGATTAGGGACAATGACTCGTCATAATTCAGCTGCTAACTATCGATTACTCCACCCTCTTTGCGACCGTCGGATTGGATGGCGATGGTGGGGATTGTTGGAGTGAGCTTGTGTGGAAAGTTTTCATTGGCCTAGGACGCATCGACTAGAGATGCGCGACATATATTATGCCTGACATATATCCACCAAAAGTTGAGGATCGAAGAGGACTCATCGAAACCCTAGAAAGAGAATTGATAATTAAAATGAAAAAAGGACCAAAAAAGAAAAAATAATACTAATAATCCCATTCTTCTAATAATACAAGAGGAGTTGGATTAGTAGTAACAGCCTATCCCACGAGGGTAGGTAGGGTAAGGTTGTTACAGATGGTTAAGAGCATCCAGGTTATTGTAATAAATGCCTTGGCAATGCATGTGATTGATGGATGGCATCAGGAGGGTTGTTTTCATGTGTTGGTTGCCATGTTTTTCCTTGTAATCACTTGTTCTTGTGGTTATTGCCTGGTTTGTTTAAAGAATGAGGCTAATAATTGTTAGGGTTGAGTTTTAATTCCTATAAGACATGATTGATGCATCTACATGGTGCTCTAGTTATGTAGCATGGATGAGTATATGATTGCCTTAGTGTATCATCATTGTTGTCATATGGTGAGCCTTTGCATGTGGGAGAATATGTATTTGACTATTAATATGATGCAAGGAACATGAGGAAACCTCCTTGTGATTGCTTCCATTATGTATATTTATGAAATTTTGTCTCTGTGTGTATGCTAGCTAATTAGGGTGTGAAAGTTTCATGGCCTGGTTGGTATATGGCAAGGATCTCGATGGAGGATGACTATTTCTATACAATGAAATGGTTATTATATGTTTATTAGGGGTGTTTTGCCATTAGTGGTTAATGCTTTCTTGTCATACTGGAACTACATGATCTCAAAGTTAGGGGTTTGGTGTGGACCTTGTAGGTGCAGTATCTGTAGCTTGGTAGAGAATGATCTGCTTGATGATTGTTTGGTTATGTTGGTTGCTTATTTGAGCAAGTGAATTCTAGGTGTAGCATTATGATGGAAGGATTATGTGATTGCACGCATACACAAGATGCATTCATGAATATGATAATTGTTGATTATAAAATGGGAGGTGTTCATGTGGAAGATTGATTCCTTCGTACTTGTAAAGGCATGATTGTAAACAAGCTGATATATATATATGCATACAATTTCTGATTACTAAACATTATGCTGGGATGTAAAATGCACACATTAGGTCCTAGCTTTGGAGACGTGTGACTAACGTTTAAATTGAGATATGTGTGCATGTCAATGCTTGCATGATCCTGTGATTGCTTGTGTTGCATAACATGGTTATTACTATTGACCGTTTTATATGCCAATTGGATGGGAACATCCAATGGCCCGTATATGATATAGTGCCTCGAGAGATTAGAGGTACGATGTTGCGCAACTTTTAAGGAGCCAAGTGATTGATGAATACTTGGTTTCAAGTATTTGTTATAGCAACAGAGATCATGGTTAGTTAGTTACTAGTAATAGGAGCAGAGTGCACGCTGACTGGGACGGTGTTACGAAATGTATTAACCTAAATTGCGTGTAGGTCCTATAATGCATCTTTGTGAATATGACAATTATAAGTGTGATTTATGTTAAGATAACATGAGATTTTTTCTATCTGATCCTTTGAAGTTGTAGATGCCATGGATGCTGTTGACCTTGATAAGAGGGTTGAAATCTTTTTGTGTTCAGAAGTTGATCAAAACAATAGCGTGGCGTCAGAAGAGAGGATGATATTAAATGATGTTGTTAGTATGGGTCAAATATTGAATTCTAAGTTTCGCTTTGGCACGACGATGATTATGAATAATGTTAATACATATGCATTGCTAAATTTTGAAAACAAGCTTGAGCATGTGATGACTGGTGCCTTAGTCTATGATAAGTGGTTGATGATGATCTAAGGATCTGTGACAGTTGGAGGATTACATACATGGTAAGATGACAATTGGCATATGTGTTGTTAATTTTTTTTGTGCACTAACATTTGAGTGTAGGTGGTAGCGCATGGTAGGATTCGATGGTAGAGAAAGGAAACATGTATCGTGGCATGGTGCAACAGGATATGGACCAAGCCCATCAAGAATGTGGAAGAGGGACATCCCATCAAGAACGAGGAATAACATTGCTCAGCATAGACAAAAGTTGAAGAGAAGTGAAGGAGAATGGCCCTGAGGTTCCCTAGTGGTTGTCGGTTGAGATATTGTTCTCTGGAAACTTGGAGAACTTGGAAAGAGTTCACCCCTTGAGAGAACATCTGTGGAAGCTGCTCCTGAAGTTTC
>APFE031653570.1:0-15144 GCA_000404065.3 Pinus taeda
TTTTTGGCAATGGAAGTCAAAGGTGTTAGGGTGGCATTCATTGATGGAAAGGTACATGTTTGAAAATAGAATTTTCAAAGATGGTTTTTCTCATGGGTTCAGGGTTGGAAATTTGTATGAATTTGTAGGATGCTCCATTGGGGATCATGTCAAGTGACATATATCATCAATAACACCAGAGGTCTACTTATGGGGCCCTGCCCGAAGTGAGTCAGATGATGACAGAGATGCCTGAATTCAAGAAGAGCATGAAGGTACATATCTGAGATGTACCGAAGGAAAATATTAGAAGGGGACCATTCCCCTGATGTAGTAGGTCCACAGGTTTGGAACAACTCGAGGAGCTTGAGATTCATGATCAGGCATCTCATGTATACAGGTGGAAGAAAGCCCTCTATGGATTGAAGTAAAACACCCCAAGCATAGTATGAGAGGATTGATAGTTGTCTGATGAAGCTGAGATTCACTAGGAGTGGAACCGATCCAAACCATTGCTCAAAGGTTGTGAATGATAGACCTCTCATACTGACACCTTCTAAGGACAACCTATTTCTGACAAGTGTAGACCGTCTCATTTGCAGAAGTAAGTGGGAGTTGGATTCTGGATGTTGTGTGATTGACATCATAAACCACATGTTCATATTTCCTTGATGCTTGTCACCCCCATCGGTGATTTTCAAAATTATTTTTAGTCATGCTTTCTTTTTATGTTAATTTTTTTTTTTGTTAAGCTTGGTATATCCTTCTTTTTCATTATAAATAAGAAAGCAAGTTACAACCACATAAATCTTGGTTAGGTGGTATCAACTTTCCCATCAAGAAATCATGTTTGTTGACCACCTAACTACATGATAAGCCATCCAGTAACAAAAATTACTTAGTCTATCAATCCAAGCTATATAAAATTGATTGTCATGTCCACAACCATATTTTATCTGTCTATATATATATATATATATGACAACAAACTATAAATTAAAATCTATTTGCATGAGAATTAATAAAATAATAACTAAGATCCAACATGCTAGTCCTCCTGCTTAGCGGATTCCAATGTAACCAGGGTTGGATCTTTTGCGTTGGAACCTAGCAGCTCAGTCCATGAGAATATGCAAGGGAAATGTTTCTCAATACGGCCTAGGTGACCATCCTAATTCTGCAATTGGAAATGCATCTTTTGAAAATCCTATTTGTAATTTGGACAATCCTTGAGAGTAGTCGTCCAAATTTGTTCCATGGCCTTTTCCAAGAGGCATTTCATAAGCGAATATAGATATAGGATCTACTTGTATTGCGTCCTTCGTCCTCTTGTGTGTCCTAGATTTGGAACCAGGAGCTTCCAATACTCCATATCACCTATCTCCATGCTCGCTTGGTGATTTATATCCTCCTCCCATTCTGCTATGACCCATTTGATTTGCTCCTTGGTGCCATCTGCGTAAGCCGTTGTCTCTTCATGTATTAGGTTGACCATGAGTTTTCTTCCTCTTCATTTACCCATAGTGCTTAGCTCAACCTCAGCATCACTCTCCCGCAATCTCTTTCCTCATCCCTTGCCCTTCGCAGCTTGACCCATTACCTCTTTGTCCCTGTACCTTCCAGCCAAATTATGTCGTTGGCTAGAAACTAGCCTCTATGCTCTTCTCATCCAAGGGTAGTTACCTTTTGATGACCCTGTTATGGGAACAAGAAACCATAATTTCCAAAACATTATTTTTTCTCCCAAAGGTTCTACCGATGCATCAAATATTCCACCCATGATTCATTTGCATAACCCTTGAGCATAAGGAGACCCCACCCATGACTCCTAGGATGCCCTTGCATGACCCCTACCTTACAAAATCTTTGACCACCATCTTGGACTGACATGCATGGCCACCTACAGAGCCTGTAGCCTAGAAGACAAGCCAACAGGAACCATGCCCCTCACCTACTTTGCGCCTCACTGAATGGCCCTGTCCCCATTCCCCCTGACTTAACTTTAGCTTGAATTTACTCTGGCCATATTGGTAGCCCGACATCTGAACTGTGAACCCAAATTTTGCTAGCCACCCCCTCCCCTTTAGCCAACCAAGACTGTTTCTGGCCACTGTTCCATTCTTACCAATTCCCCAATTTTAGAAACCCTCATCCTGCGATAAACTCCCCGCTACTAACTCCACTCAGGGGCTTGGCACCTGCCCTCAAGACCAAGGTCTTCCAATTTTCCCCAATATTCTTAGAGTGTTTCGAGAATCAGAATTGTATTAACATATAAAAACTTACAAACTCCCTACCCGTGACCCATGGGTTTGCCAAGTAGGTAAGAAACTGGAGTTCACTCGGGCATACTCCCTCCTGACCCAACCCAATAAGACCCATGCGAGAGAGTAGAATGCCGAAATGGAGTGACACCCATGCAAAACCAATGGAACTGGGATTATTCCTGTAGACTTTCGCCACCAAGCTAATCACCCCACCCAAATTTCTCTCACCCAAAAACTTCGTGCCCTTATGCAAACCCCAATTAGCAAACCAGACATAGGGAAGCATAATGGAGTATAGGTAGAACTAGTTAACATACCCGGTAACTAGCGGTTGGAGTTGTTGGGTCACCCTACCTTCCTGAAGCCTTGTCTCCACTTTTGTCATCATCACCTCTTCTCTTACAACCTCCGAGCTGTTATCCTTCTTTGCGGTCAGTAAACTTGGTTACATGCAATTGCCACCTTCCCTCGTCCCTCTTGCCTTAAACATGTTGACAACCACTGCGACCTATGATTCAAGCATGTAGGAGGTGGTGGCACCATTACTTGGTGCCATTTTCATGATGACAACCTTAATGGCTTTATCTGCCAACTCACACCCCTATCGGGATAATCATTTGTGTTTTTTAATTATTTTTAATAATATGGTTATTTTAATGTTAAATTTATTTTTAGTGATTGCTTTAATTACAAGTTTATGTTAGTCCATGGGGTCTTAAATAGATGGTGATAGGGTGTTGTATTAAGAAAATACTTGATGTGAAGTCAGTAGTTCAATTCCCCACCCCAATCAGGGTGATATATTGGACATGTTGAAGACGTAGTCCTACCAACCTTAAAAAAATAAAAATTAAGAATCCAAGATCTTATCTACTCTTAATGTCTCCCTACAAATGGTCGCTCCGACATCTTGGAAACCACAGTTTCCCCCAGAAGCTCTCCTTCCCAGTTCTCTCCTCCCCCTGTCAGTTTTCTTAAGCTAAATTTTGATGGGGCCTCTAAAGGGAATCTGGGAGATGTTACCATGGAGGCCTATTTAAAGATTCTTATAACCAGATTCTTCACTTTTATGAAGCTAATTGTGGCTTTTCCATTCATAATGAGGTTGAGTTCAATGATGTAAAACATGACCTTGTCATTGCATGAAGGAAAGGGTTCTGAAAGTTGGTGGTTGAAGGAGATTCTATCTTAGTGATTATTAAGAAATTGATTCATGGTACAAAATGGGAGAAGCTCAGTGAGAGTTGGCGGACAAAACGCTTGATCCAAGAGATTAGAAAAATCACCCCCTACTTTGAATACATTATCCCATTGCATGTTCTAATAAATGGTCACAAAGCAACCAACATTTTGGTCAATTGGGGATGTATGCACATTGGTTTGGCCCTTGATGACCAATGGATGAACAATTAGTATAGAGAGGAAATGGATCCCATTCTTAAAATCTTGGCTAAGGATGTTTGCCAAAACCAAGATCTGGAGGAGGATGGCCATAAAGGTCCCCAACCGGGTTGCGATACAGTGCATAATCATTCTTGGGATTTGAGAAATGATTGATACAAGCCTTGCAAGGCTGAAGGGCGGCCACCTCCCAAGCATCGCGTGTGTGAACATGCTAGTGGGATGGTAGAAAATGGTGGAATGTTAAATGTTGAAACGAGGAACTGCGGAACTCATAAATTACAAGTGGAATAGGTGGTTCTCCTCCTGCCTACATTTTTCCTTCCTTGGTGATGGGTTCTAAGGAAAAGTGGTAGACGTTTGACTCTCTCATTTATGCTGGTTTGACCGGTTTGGCGGTGCTGTGTTCATATTAGGTCCAATCCCTCCTAGTTGTTGTCGTTCACAGATGGGTATGTTTTATTCTCTTTTCCCTTTCCTTGAGGACCGTGGCATGCTCAAAATATTGTCCACTGCAATGACAATAAATAGTTAGCTAATAAGGAATTCCTTTCCTCCCACTTTATCTGTAACTTCAAGGATGGACGATTGGACGATTGTAGTTAGCGAATACTGACATTTTTATTCATCCTCGAGGTTGAGGTGTGTGGGAAAACAAGAAAATATAACTTGGGGTCATCGCACAACCTCTGCATTTTTTAAATAAATAAAATACAAGTTTGCCAAAGGGTCGGTTTCCAAATTGAAAATCCTGGCGATGGAGACACTAACAAGTATTTCTCGCAACCAGGAGGTCCATGAGAGCATCGACATATATGGAGATTTTGGTATCGAATTTTGTGGAGTTTTTATTTTAGGATATTGTTGAACAAATTTGATGCTGCATACCCTCTTTAACGTACGTGTTTTCCCAAAGTGTTTTGCTAGCTAAAAATGTCTGGAATGGGGTATTTATCTGCCACTGCTACGATCTATGCCTCTGCAAGTTATTATGGTTTTGTGCAAGCTATTAGAGTTTTGCACTAGACTCTGGGAGATCGGATGGAGATCTAAAGCTATGGAATGTATGGGGATTACAACAACAATAGGGATGGGAGCAGTAGTTTGTTGCTACTAGTAAATTTCGTGACCAAGAATTGTTGTGTAACCTACAACTAGTGGCATAACAGTTCCACTCGCAGACTGAGGGACGTCTGAGGTTATATTTTCACTGGTCATCACACCAGGAAGAAAATGCACAACTTGTAGAACTATGATGGGTGGAGGATGGAAAGGGAGTCTACAGTCAAGCCCTGTGCAAGATTCCACAATATGACTCACATGACCTTAAAAAATGGAGGAAGGCTCTCTTTGATGTTGAGGAAACAAATGGATGTATCACGGTGTGAAGACAAGTGCCTTGAGGTGTTATTCAAAATCTGCAACCTTCACATGGAATTCAAAGCAAAAAAACTTATCGAAGACGTTGTGGAAGGATTATGCACAGTTGGTCAAGTTTTGTGACCAATATTGGAAAACTCAGTGGCTTTTTTCTTCAAAATGAATAAGTTGAGCACTATGGAGAAGTTGATAATGGTGTTTGTTCCTATATTATATTCAGATTCAATATATTGGTGTGGCTTGAAGGCTACTCTGAATTGTAAAGGAAATTATATTTCCTTGGAGATCAATTGCAGTCAAGTCTGGGAAAATTTTAAGGACTGTTAGGAGACTGCACCTTGGACCTATTAAAGGAGTCTAGTTGCTCTGCTAGGCTATAAGCCATAGAAAGTAGCTAATACTGGTGAGTGGAATGACATGATGGATGCAGCATGATGGGTGCAACATTGGGTGTAGCTCAGTGATGGGAGCAACACTGTGATGAGAGAAGCTCATTGATTGAGTGTAGCATAGTGACAAGTGCAACATGATGATAAGGTGCAACAATATGATGTGTGTAGCATGGTAATGAGGTCCAGAATGATGATTGAGTGCAACACAGTGAGGTGCGACACAGTGAGGAGCAGCATGGTGATGGAGTCACCTTGGATCTGTGGAAGCAATATGCCTTCTACTCAGCTCAGATTAGCTACTGCTTATGCTATCTTCTTAGAGAAGATCTTTGCTCTTATTTAGATAAGTCAATATGTTGACTTCTGATGTATATGTACTATCTCTCTCTCTCTGCTGAACTATTAAAGAAAACATATAAGAAGAATAGATCAAGGGTTTCCCCTCATTGGGGTTTGTCCCACTTAGCACCACATCTTGTGTCCTCCTGTCTTGGCTTGTCTTCCACGATTTATGTTTATGTTCTATCTGTTGTTTACTTCAATGTTGATGTGATTGCTAATCTAGAAAAGATATTAAGCTAACTATGCAAATTGAAATAAATTTCTCTAAGCATAGAACATACCTAAATTTAGCATGGTATCAGAGGTGAGGTCAAGACAAAGCCCAAACAAGAATGAAAGAGCAATCACCCAGATATTTGGGAAAGTACAAAAGGATCAATGGATTCCTCATCCATCATCAAATTCACCAAGGGTGAAGTCGAAGTAGAGAATCTTATCAGAATGGCACAGCGAAAGTTTCTGATGACCTAAAGATCACTTCAATAGGAAGTATGGTTCTAAGGGTGGAAAGAAAGTCAGATGCCTTATTTGCAATAATCTCAGCCATTACGCAAAGGAGTTTCTGAATGGCAGGAGCACATCACTTGATGACGATAACAATCATTCTAGGGACATATTCAATAATCAAAGGAATGATAGGTAATGTAGGTCATCAAGGAAATGACCGACTCTTCAGAGAAAGTAAGGAACCCTAGGTATGAAGAATTAAATGTTGTTATCTTGTATTGGCCCTCTCCTTTAGATTCTGTGGGAATCTAGCTTATTGATTATAGTGATTCAAGGCACTTCATCGGATGAAGGGTGCTCTCCTGAATTTGGTAAGAGATGGAAACAATTGTGGGATTATACTTGGAGCCGATGCCACCTATCTCAGAATGGCTGTGGGAAATGTTACCCCTCAATTCAATGAGGGTAACTTGATTCATTTAAAGAATCTCTTTTATGTACCTAATTACAAGAAGAACCTGGTGTCGTTTTCGGAAATGGAAGTCAAAGGTGTTAGGGTGGCATTCATTGATGGAAAGGTACATGTTTGAAAATAGAATTTTCAAAGATGGTTTTTCTCATGGGTTCAGGGTTGGAAATTTGTATGAATTTGTAGGATGGTCCATTGGGGATCACGTAAAGTGACATATATCATCAATAACACCAGAGGTCTACTTATGGGGCCCTGCCCGAAGTGAGTCAGATGATGACAGAGATGCCTGAATTCAAGAAGAGCATGAAGGTACATATCTGAGATGTACCGAAGGAAAATCTTACAAGGGGACCATTCCCCTGATGTAGTAGGTCCACAGGTTTCGAACAACTCGAGGAGCTTGAGATTCATGATCAGGCATCTCATGTATACAGGTGGAAAAAAGCCCTCTATGGATTGAAGAAAAACACCCCAAGCATAGTATGAGAGGATTGATAGTTGTCTGATGAAGCTGAGATTCACTAGGAGTGGAACCGATCCAAACCATTGCTCGAAGGCCGTGGATGATAGACCTCTCATACTGACACCTTCTAAGGACAACCTATTTCTGACAAGTGTAGACCGTCTCATTTGCAGAAGTAAGTGGGAGTTGGATTCCAGATGTTGTGTGATTGACCTCATAAACCACATGTTCATATTTCCTTGATGCTTGTCACCCCCATCGGTGATTTTCAAAATTATTTTAGTGATGCTTTCTTTTTATGTTAATTTTTTTTTTTGTTAAGCTTGGTATATCCTTCTTTTTCATTATAAATAAGAAAGCAAGTTACAACCACATAAATCTTGGTTAGGTGGTCTCAACTTTCCCATCAAGAAATCATGTTTGTTGACCACCTAACTACATGATAAGCCATCCAGTAACAAAAATTACTTAGTCTATCAATCCAAGCTATATAAAATTGATTGTCATGTCCACAACCATATTTTATCTGTCTATATATATATATATATATGACAACAAACTATAAATTAAAATCTATTTGCATGAGAATTAATAAAATAATAACTAAGATCCAACATGCTAGTCCTCCTGCTTAGCGGATTCCAATGTAACCAGGGTTGGATCTTTTGCGTTGGATCCTAGCAGCTCAGTCCATGAGAATATGCATGGGAAATGTTTCTCAATACGACCTAGGTGACCATCCTAATTCTGCAATTGGAAATGCATCTTTTGAAAATCCTATTTGTAATTTGGACAATCCTTGAGAGTAGTCATCCAAATTTGTTCCATGGCCTTTCCCAAGAGGCATTTCATAAGCCAATATAGATATAGGGTCTGCTTGTATTGCGTCCTTCATCCTCTGGTGTGTCCTAGATTTGGAACCATGAGCTTCCAATACTCCATATCAGTTGTCTCCATGCTCACTTGGTGATTTATATCCTCCTCCCATTCTGCTATGACCCATTTGATTTGCTCCTTGGTGCCATCTGCGTAAGCCGTTGTCTCTTCATGTATTAGGTTGACCATGAGTTTTCTTCCTCTTCATTTACCCATAGTGCTTAGCTCAACCTCAGCATCACTCTCCCGCAATCTCTTTCCTCATCCCTTGCCCTTCGCAGCTTGACCCATTACCTCTTTGTCCCTGTACCTTCCAGCCAAATTATGTCGTTGGCTAGAAACTAGCCTCTATGCTCTTCTCATCCAAGGGTAGTTACCTTTTGATGACCCTGTTATGGGAACAAGAAACCATAATTTCCAAAACATTATTTTTTCTCCCAAAGGTTCTACCGATGCATCAAATCTTCCACCCATGATTCATTTGCATAACCCCTGAGCATAAGGAGACCCCACCCATGACTCCTAGGACGCCCTTGCATGACCCCTACCTTATGAAATCTTTGACCACCGTCTTGGACTGACATGCATGGCCACCTACAGAGCCTGTAGCTTAGAAGACAAGCCAATAGGAACCATGCCCCTCATCTCCTTTGCGCCTCACTGAATGGCCCTGTCCCCATTCCCCCTGACTTAGCTTTAGCTTGAATTTACTCTGGCCATATTGGTAGCCCGACATCTGAACTATGAACCCAAATTTTGCTAGCCACCCCACTTTCCTTTAGCCGACCAAGGTTGTTTCTGGCCACTGTTCCATTCTTACCAATTCCCCAATTTTAGAAACCCTCATCCTGTGATAACCTCCCCCCTACTAACTCCACTCAGGGGCTTGGCACCTGCCCTCAAGGCCAAGGTCTTCCAATTTTCCC
The DNA here is from genome assembly GCA_000404065.3 of Pinus taeda. Lineage (NCBI taxonomy): Eukaryota > Viridiplantae > Streptophyta > Pinopsida > Pinales > Pinaceae > Pinus > Pinus taeda. Next base: position 8,946 of record APFE031653570.1, read on the forward strand.
CAATATTCTTAGAGTGTTTCGAGAATCAGAATTGTATTAACATATAAAAACTTACAACATCCCTACCCGTGACCCATGGGTTTGCCAAGTAGGTAAGAAACTGGAGTTCACTCGGGCATACTCCCTCCTCACCCAACCTAATAAGACCCATGCGAGAGAGTAGAATGCCAAAATGGGGTGACAAAACCAATGGAACTGGGATTATTCCTGTAGACTTTCGCCACCAAGCTAATCACCCCACCCAAATTTCTCTCACCCAAAAACTCCGTGCCCTTATGCAAACCCCAAATAGCAAACCAGACATAGGGAAGCATAATGGAGTATAGGTAGAACTAGTTAACATACCCGGTAACTAGCGGTTGGAGTTGTTGGGTCACCCTACCTTCCCGAAGCCTTGTCTCCACTTTTGTCATCATCACCTCTTCTCTTACAACCTCCGAGCTGTTATCCTTCTTTGCGGTCAGTAAACTTGGTTACGTGCAATTGCCACCTTCCCTCGTCCCTCTTGCCTTAAACATGTTGACGACCACTGCGACCTATGATTCAAGCATGTGGGAGGTGGTGGCACCATTACTTGGTGCCCTTTTCATGATGACAACCTTAATGGCTTTATCCGCCATCTCACACCCCTATCGGGATAATTATTTGTGTTTTTTAATTATTTTTAATAATATGGTTATTTTAATGTTAAATTTATTTTTAGTGATTGCTTTAATTACAAGTTTATGTTAGTCCATGGGGTCTTAAATAGATGGTGATAGGGTGTTGTATTAAGAAAATACTTGATGTGAAATCAGTAGTTCAATTCCCCACCCCAATCGGGGTGATATATTGGACATGTTGAAGATGTAGTCCTACCAACCTTAAAAAAATAAAAATTAAGAATCCAAGATCTTATATACTCTTAATGTCTCCCTACAAATGGTCACTCCGACATCTTGGAAACCACGGTTTCCCCCAGAAGCTCTCCTTCCCAGTTCTCTCCTCCCCCTGTCAGTTTTCTTAAGCTAAATTTTGATGGGGCCTCTAAAGGGAATCTGGGAGGTGCTACCATGGAGGCCTATTTAAAGATTCTTATCACCAGATTCTTCACTTTTATGAAGCTGATTGTGGCTTTTCCATTAATAATGAGGCTGAGTTCAATGATGTAAAACATGGCCTTGTCATTGCATTAAGGGAAGGGTTCTGAAAGTTGGTGGTTGAAGGAGATTCTATCTTAGTGATTATTAAGAAATTGAGTCATGGTACAAAATGGGAGAAGCTTAGTGAGAGTTGGTGGACAAAATGCTTGATCCAGGAGATTAGAAAAATCACCCCCTACTTTGAATACATTATCCCATCGCATGTTCTAATAACTGGTCACAAAGCAACCAACATTTTGGTCAATTGGGGATGTATGCACATGGGTTTCGCCCTTGATGACCAATGGATGAACAATCAGTATAGAGAGGAAATGGATCCCATTCTTAAAATCTTGGCTAAGGATGTTTGCCAAAACCAAGATCTGGAGGAGGATGGCCATAGAGGTCCCCAACCGGGTTGCGATACAGTGCATAATCCTTCTTGGGATTTGAGAAATGATTGATACAACCCTTGCAAGGCTGAAGGGCGGCCACCTCCCAAGCATCGCGTGTGTGAACATGCTAGTGGGATGGTAGAAAATGGTGGAATGTTAAATGTTGAAACGAGGAACTGCGGAACTCATAAATTACAAGTGGAATAGGTGGCTCTCCTCCTGCCTACATTTTTCCTTCCTTGGTGATGGGTTCTAAGGAAAAGTGGTAGACGTTTGACTCTCTCATTTATGTTGGTTTGACCGGTTTGGCGGTGCTGTGTTCATATTAGGTCCAATCCCTCCTAGTTGTTTTCGTTCACAGATGGGTATGTTTTATTCTCTTTTCCCTTTCTTTGAGGACCGTGGCATGCTCAAAATACTATCCACTGCAATGACAATAACAAGCTCTGTAATTGGAATGTTGGAGGTAATGGAATTGGGTGTTAATTTTCTTTGGCATTCTATTTTCTAGAATTGGCATGTATTTTCCATTCTGGGTTAATTATTGCATAGTGAAGGACTGCACAGACAATAGTAAAGGATATTCCCATGTTTTGTTCATCGTGAGCATAACATTGAAAATACACATTATATATTTGATTTACTATGTATATGAGGTGGCCAGTAAAGGATTTTGGCTTGCGGAGATGGTCTATGATATATACTATAGGAATTTTCAACAACCACTTCATATATCTTTGTATTTCAGCATTCTTGAGCATGGGGTGGAGGCCACCCTGGTTGATTTTCTACCTTTCTATTAGGCTATTCCAAAAATCAATTTGTTTCATGCTCCTCTTTAATGTTTCTACATCAGGTCCTTATAATCCGTGTTTACACTATGGGTGCATGTTCAAATAATGGTATTTGTTCCCGACCTACCCTATTTGTTGGCTTGTCTACAATTTGTGTAATTTGAAGGTAAACAAGTGGCCCACCCTTCCCCTGGTACTAGCTCGACTGATAATGGGGTAGAGGCTGGTTGACTGGTAAAAATTATAACAGGGGTTCCCCACAAGTTCTACCACCAAAGAGAAGTGGGCACAGGTCAGATGACCAAATTATATAGGAAGAGGTTCATGCTTATAATATTGGAACTCTAGCTCAAGTGAAACAATTGATATCGTCATGGGAAGTTGATCTCAATTAGCGAGAAAAAGATGAAGTGCAGGTGGAGGATTGGTGAGTTCTTGCTCCAGATCCTAGTCATACTTGTGGGCGCACCACACAGTACAAACAAACAATTCCCCTTTATTGTCCTATGAAGATTCTCGTGGATAAATCCATCATGTCATCGTCAGTTGACTTTGGAAAAAGCGACTGAGGACTTCAGGAAATCCAGAAGAAATTGTAGCTTACTCAATTCCAAATCAAGTACCAGAATGTTCACCTTGGCTGTATAAAAAAACACATCCCATGCCTCCCCAAGTCTGAATTACCTGGATCGAGTGATAAGTACCCTACCCCTATGAAGTCCTCTGGTGATGATTATTTTTTAGTTCTATTATGGATTTTTTTGTTGTTGAAATTTTGTATGTATATATCAGATGGTATCATATATTATAGCTATATAGATGAACATTGGTTTTTAGGCATTCAGTCCTATAAGGCCTTCTTTGACAGACTAAAGCTATTAAGATTTTGGATGGCTTATAATGAGTTTCAGTGGCCAACAAACCTAGTTTCGCAATGGGAAGGTTGAGGCCATTGAATGTCTTTCATGGATGTAACCTACTTTTGAAAATGAATGAATGAAGATGACCTACCAAGCTTACAAAAAAAAAGTTTATGTTAAAAAAAATATTACGATGGAAAAATAATGAGCAAAGTATAAATATAATAACATATTTATATGGAATAGATTTTAAGTGTGACTTTGGATTTTTCGGTGGAATTCTTGAATGGGTGAAAAGATTTATAACCAAATCTTGATTTATGTTGTTTAAACTAGTTTTTTTACTACATATATGGATTCAACACCCTTTGAGACACTTTGATTGTGAAAATTTCACCTCTCAAACTTTTGATTTCAATGAATCCTTTCGGATACAAATTACATCAAAAAATAAACCTAAAAACTTTCCAAAATGTGACACTTAAAAACTACTAGTATTTGGTCCATTATTCCTCTCGTCCATAATAGAACAAGTGAATTATGTCCCAGAACTGGTCATAGAAATTTCATAAACAAATGATCATTGCACAAGATATACCTTAGTCTAACTTAACTACAAAATGGCCTTGTGTTGTTTAAAATACTTTTTTGAATGTATAAATGGATTCAACACACTCAAAAAAATTCTATAGATTAAACAAACTAAACTCAAGTTTTTAAAAGTCTCCCTGCAAAGGTTCTCGTGAGAACTAGTGATAACCAACTAGGTGTAGAGTTAACCAAACTAACATGGTATGATGAGCATGTTGGAAGTAGTGCTTCCATGTAATGTGTGAGTTGTCATTGTGAAAGTAGTCAGTTTCATTTGTGTGAGTTGTAATAACTATCTAGACTTGTAGTTGTTAGTGATTTAGATACTATAAATATGTAACTCTTGAGATTGATAAAATATAATGGTGTGATTTGTGTTGTGTGGTCAATCTTTTTCTACTCTCTTCTATTTTTCTAATGGCCTCACTCCATCAAAGGAGGGCTAGGAAGATGTGACAGTCATAACAGAAGATTCTCTCTAAATAAATAGAATGTAAAATTAATAGAATAGGGTAGGAGAGTGTAATCTCTTCAATTTTCTTTTAAGAATAAAATGTTGTTGAGGGATTTGTCAGATCTGTATGTCTTTGTAAATACTTCTGCGATGTCCCTATGTGTTACAATTGTAGTCAGCCAATAAGGAATTCCTTTCTCTTTATCTGTAACTTCAAGGATGGGCAATTGGATGATTATAGTCAGCGGATACTGACATTTTTCTTCAGCCTTGAGGTTGAGGTGTGCGGGATATTAAGAAAATAGAACTTGGGGTCATCGCATAGCCTCTACCTTTGATAAATAAATAAAATGCAAATATGCCAAAGGGTCGGAATGCCAATTGAAAATCCTGGCGATGGAGATGCTAACAAGTATTTCTCGCAACCAGGAGGTCTGCGAGAGCATCGACATATATGGAGATTTTGATACAGAATTTTGTGGAGTTTTTATTTTAGGATATTGTTCAACAAATTTCATGCTGCATACCCTCTTTAATGTACATGTTCTCCCAAAGTGTTTTGCTGGCTAAAAATGTTTGGAACGGGGTATTTATCTGCCATTGCTATGATCTATGCCTCTGCAAGTTATTACGGTTTTTTGCAAGCTATTATAGTTCTGCGCCAGGCTTTGGGAGATCCGACGGAGATCTGATGCTGTAGAATGTATGGGGATTACAACAACAACCGCAGTGGGAGCAGTGGTTTGTTGCTGTCAGTAAATTTTGTGACTAAGAATTGCTGTGTGACCTACAAATAATGGAAGAGAAGTTCCAATCGCAGAGTGAAGGACAACTGAGGTTATATTTTCGTTGGTCATCGCACCAGGAAGAAAATGCACAGCTTGTAGAACTACGATGGGTGGAGGATGGAAAGGGAGCCTACAGTCAAGCCCTATGCAAGATTCCACGATATGACTCAGACGACCTTAAAAAATGGAGGAAGGCTCTCTCTGACGTTGAGGAAATAAATGGATGTATCACGGTGTGAAGACAAGTTCCTTGAGGCATTCTTCGACCTCTGTAACATTCACATGGAATTCAAAGAAAAAAAACTTATCGAAGACGTTGTGGAAGGATTATGCATAGTTGGTCAAGTTTTTTGACCAATCCTGGAAAACTCAGTGGCTTTCTTCTTCAAAATGAAGAAATTGAGCACCGTGGAGAAGTTGATAATGGTGTTTATTCCTATATTATATTCAGCTTCAATATATTGGTGTGGCTTTGGTTTGATAGTTAGTGTTAAATCGCTCGAGAAAGAGTTTGCTGAGAGTCTCTGAGATAATAGACACCATAAGGACCACAAGGGTAAATAAAATAAATTAAGCTTCAATTTTTTTTAGAGTTTCAGCGTTTTGCATTTTGAGTCCAGTTATGATAGTTAGAGTGCAAGCTATTGTGTTAAAATTCCTTTTTCATTAGGGTTTTATTCTTTAGATACATGTACAAAACTCTGAACAGAGAAAATGCTCTGTTTTTGCTACAAGATCAAAAATTTGTTTGCTGAAGATAGAGATTTACACATGCACAGAGAACACTTGTATTCATTAAAAATACTGTTGTTACAAAATAAGATCTTCTTCTTCCTCCAACTGAGGGATTACACAAGTTCCAAAGAGAAATTTACTTTGTCTCTGCAACAGAGAGCAATACTCTGTTTTTCAAAAATATTAATGCACTGCTGTGTAAGAAAAACATATCATTCACTCATTGCTGCGTTACATTTCATATGCCAAAAAAAAAACATTACATTCACTGCACTACTGTGCATAAAAACATTTCATTTCAATGAACAACAAAAAAACATTCCCCTCACGCTGCGGCGCATCTCTTCTTCAACGAACAACTACACAAAATTTTTCCCCAAGCTGCTGCATGTTCTTACAATTTGCTGCGACACGTTTTTCATTACATTTTTCAATGAACAACTGACAAAAATTATACATTC
>APFE031653571.1:0-19807 GCA_000404065.3 Pinus taeda
ACTAACCATTATCATTATTTAATTCATGTTATTACTATATTAATAATTTCAATTCATGTATTTACTATATTAATAATTTTAATTCATGTTATCAATATATCGCTTGTTTGTTTTATGTTTTACGTTTTACTGTTTTGTAACACTATTATACTAATCATCATCATTATCTAATTCATGTTATTACTATATTGTCTGTTTGTTTATGTTTTATCTTTTACTATATTGTAACACTATTTTGTAGAACTATTATACTAATCATTATAATTATTTAATTCATGTTATTAATATATTGTTTTATGTTTTATGTTTTATGTTTTATGTTTTATTGTTATGTTACACTATTTTGTAATACTATTACACTAATATTTATCATTATTTAATTCATGTTATTACTATATTGATAATTTTAATTAATATTATTACTACATAGTTTGTTTGTTTTATGTTTTATTATTTTGTAACACTATTTTGTAACATTTCTTTTTTTACAGAAATGGGTAGTGGATTATTAGAAGCTTGCCCTTAATGCCAAAAAGCAGATTACAAAGGTGAGTCTAAGATGATAAGTGTCGAACAGCCTTGCAAGACAGTGACACTTATGATTAGCTCACATCTTTTCTTAGCTACAACGATATGGTCTATTTCAGAGATTTTCCCAAGCTTGTGGGTACAAACAAAATGATTTAACAGAAAGCAATAAAACATGACAATGATCTAATTTAAGGAATTGGTTCCCATATTTCCTGTCTTCCATTCAGCAGAGCACCAGCCATAAGAAGGGCTGCTTTGTTAGCTTTAGTGTCCGCCTCCTTATTATTGGCTCTCAACACATGATTGAAATTTAAATTATGGAAAGACTCACCAAGATCTAAAATTTTGTGTATCAACCTTGCTAGCCTTAGGCCTTTGTCTTAGAACGAGTCACCATAGTGTTGATAATAACCTAAGAATCTCCAATATCATTGACCTCCCTGATGTTCAGCACTTTCAAAATCTTGAGTCGAGCCACAGCCTTAGCTTGGATGCTGGAAGCGATGCCCAAGCCCAAGCGAAGTTGTGGATCCTAGAACCAGCTGGGTTTAATATAACTCCTCCAGCACAAGCTCTTCTAGGATTTCCCTTAGTAGCCCCATAAAAAAATAAGGAGTGCCTTCGCTAGTTTGCAATCCATCCCTGGAGCTCGTATTCTGTAACCCTTATTTGCCAAACTTTTAGGAGGGGGATACTCTTTACCAATTTTTGGAGTTGTAGATCGAGAGAAGAGCCTATTTTTATCCTGTTGGGTGAGATTTAAATCATCTTTAAGGACTCTCAGGCACTCTTTTAACTGGCATTTTATTTTATCTGCCACTAGCTTGACGTCCTGCTCGCAGTTTCGGAAAACCCTTTTGTTTCGCTCTAGCTAGATATGCTAGTAGATAATTTTAGGGAGAATTAACCAAGCCGTTTTAATAATTTTGTTTTTTGGAGGAGGACCAGGGTACCTTTGCAGCCATCTATCAAAAAAACTAGCAGTGGAGGAAGCAAACTAGAAGCTGGGACTCAGAGTGTCGAGCAGCACGGACCAAGTGTGAAACAGTTTCCTATTTTGCCTTGCAAAGCCTGCACCTTGAAGGGCCGTGAAGCCACGCTTCACCAGATTATTGTAAGTCAAGATTTTGGAATGGCATAACAACCAATTGAAAAAATCAATTTTTGGCAGTGAAGGGTGGTACCAAATCCCTTTGCAAGGCTCTAGATTCATGGCCACATGGGGGCGCTTGTACAGCTTGGTGTATCCCTGAGTAACAGAATAACCACCAGCTGCACACCCCAACCTCTAGTATCCTTGCTTTCCATCTCTAATGGAGCTAATCCATGAAGTTTGGAGAGTAGTTCCTCGCATTCTATATCCAAATCTAGGGGCTTTTCAATTTTCCATCCAGCCCAGTGAGATTCCTGCCAGACTAATATATCCCACAGGGAACGCATACCAGCATCCATCCACCTACGCAACCCTTAAAGGGAGGTGCAGTCTCCCAGCGTCTCCTTGTTCATATTCTGTCTGTCCAAAGGTTGATCCTTTTTCCATTGCCAGGGACCCAGTAGGCAAGAGTATTTATAAGCGGACAGGCTTTTGAACAGAGCTTCTGGAAGGGTGAATTCAGAAGCGGCAGAGGATGGCCTAGACAGCGGGAATGTTTGCCCATAAATATTTTTTCCAAAGAGCTAGATGAGCCTAGCCAGGGTTCAGAGCTATAATCCTCCAAATGAGCTTAGTCCCCATGGTGATATTTTAAACTCCAAGATTTTTTAAATTCAAGCCTCCTTCTAAGAGCGGTTTGGAGATGGAATCCCCGCTGACTAACAATTTTTTTTTTCATTTTGCTTGCCACCCTTCGAAAAAAAATTCCTAATGATCTCCTCCATTTTTTTGGGAATCCCGGAGGGAGCAAGAAGAATGGAAAACTGAAACAAGGGAAGACTGTTAAGCACAGATTTAATGAGGACAGACTTACTAGCAATGTTGAGCCAAGAAAAGCCCCAAGCAAGCAGTTTGTTCTTGAATTTCTCCAGTTGGGGAAGCCAATCTCTGCTGAAGGCTCTTTTAAGAAAGACAGGAAGGCCCAAATACTTGAAGGAAGTCCAGTTTGAGGAGGTTGTGAAACCAAAAGTTCTCGAAATGGAATTGAGCATGTTGGAAGTGGTGTTCCAGCAATAGATATGGCATTTTCCAATGTTTAAACTGCTTCCCGAAATCAAATAAAACTCATCTAAGACTCCTTTAAATTTGGAGGCTATAAGCATAAAGGCAGCTCCCAATAACAAGGTGTCATCCACAAAGAGGGAATGGTTGATGTTTTCAACACGTTTTACTATACAGAGCCCAACAATTTATTGATCCATATTTTTTTTGTCTAAATAGAAGCTAAGGACAGAGGCTTGAAGAAAAAAAAGAAGGGTTGAGAGTGGGCACCCCTGCCTGAGCCCACTCGTGGCTTTGAAAAAGTTAGCAGCTCTGCCATTTATTGAAGGAGCGATCCAAGGCTCTGAAATGCAGGCCCAAATCCAATTTATAAAGTTATCCCCGAATCCAAATTTGCGTAGGACTTTTAGTAGAAAATTGTGCTTGACTCTATCAAAAGCATTCGCTAAATCAAGCTTGACAACCATACCTTTTTCCTTGGGACTCATACTTGCGTGGATTTCCTCTTGGACCAACATGTAGTTGTCCACTATCTGTCTCCCTTAAATGAATCCTCCTTGGCTTTCCAGAATGAGTTTGGGGAGGATGAGCTTAAGTCTATTAGAAATAACTTTAGTAATCAGTTTATAACCGATGTTACATAGCGATATCAGACAAAACCTGTTGAAAGTATTGGCTCCTTTCTCTTTGGGAATGAGAGCAAGAAAAGCAGTGTTCATGCTTCCTGTGATTTTCTGGCAAGCTTGGGACTTGATAACCATTTTGTATACATCCTTTTCCATAATCTGGTAGCAAGATTGGAGGAATCTGGTTGTAAAACCATCCAGTCCAAGGGCTTTTTCCGGGTCCATGTCAAAGACGGCATCCTTGACTTCATTCTTAGTGACTTTAGCTTCAAGAAGGTAATTCATTTCAACAGTAATCAAGGAGGGAACCACATCAGTCATATTAGAGCTTTGGTCCAGATTTTTATCTTCGCTATATAGGCTTTTAAAATGAAGGGAGGCAGCTTTTTTGATGCTTGCATTGTCTTTATTAGTAATAGTGCCATCTTTAATTGGAAATGACATTGGTGCATTTCCTAGCCTGAGCTTGTTTATGAAAGAAGGAAGAGTTCATGTCCCCTGCCTTAAGCCAAAGACTACATGACTTAAGTCTCCAGTACTCCTCTTCTGTTAGACAAGCCTTGTGGAAGTTTTGCTGCATCTGGGCTTCTTTGTCTAGAAATTCTTTGGTTATATCAGCTGTTTCAGCTTGGAGGTGGTGACTTTCCAGACTGCATTGAAGAATGTTTCTTTCATTTGCTGGATTGGGTAGAGTTTTGACCCAGCCTTTTAAAGCCATTTTCACTCTTCTGAGCTTCTCTTCCCACACAAAAAAGGGGGAGCCTTTTACTAGCTGCCTCTAGATGTCCTTAACTAAATGCATGAAGTTTGGTTCATTAGTCTAGAGCGGGCTGAATCTGAAGGGGATTGGACAAAGGTCAAGCTGAAACACCAGTTCTAGCTTGATGGGTTTATGATCCGAAGTGCTGCAAGGGAGAATGTGAACTCTAGCTTCTAATCCAAGTAGAAGAAAAGAGCTTTGAATTAAGAATCTATCCAATCTAGCAGCAATATGGCTAGGACCAATTATTTTGTTAGTCCAAGTGAACTTACCTGAGATTTGCTTTATGTCCAGGAGGTCCCAGTCCTGCATAAGGTCCTCTGCCCATTCCCTTTCCGGATCTCGAGAAATGCTGCCTCCTGTCTTGTCTATTCAAAGGAGAGTAAGATTGAGATCTTCTGCTATGATGATATTCTCTAGATTGACTAGATCTGCTTAGGTTCCTATGGAGTCCTAGCAAGACTTCTTTTCCACAGCGTTCACGGGGATGTACATGTTGAAGAGGCTGATAATCTCTTTTGAGTCTAAGTGTAAGACTACTATAGTAGTCATTAAAATTATTTAATTCATGTTACTACTATATTGTTTGTTTGTTTTATGTTTCATTTTTTACTATTTTGTAACACTATTTTGTATCACTACTATACTAATTATTATCATTATTTAATTCATGTTATTACTCTATTAATAATTTTAATTCATGTTATTACTATATTGTTTGTTTGTTTTTTTTTTTCTGTAACACTATTTTGTATCACTACTATACTAATTATTATCATTATTTAATTCATGTTATTACTCTATTAATAATTTTAATTCATGTTATTACTATATTAATAATTTTAATTCATATTATTACTACATAGTTTGTTTGTTTTATGTTTTATTATTTTGTAACACTATTTTGTAAGATTATTAGAAGCTTGCCCTTAATGCCAGAAAGCAGATTACAAAGGGTGATTCTAAGATGATAAGTGTCGAACAACCTTGCAAGACAGTGACACTTATGATTAGCTCACATCTTTTCTTATCTACAACGATATGGTCTATTTCAGAGATTTTCCCAAGCTTGTGGGTACAAACAAAATGATTTAACAGAAAGCAATAAAACATGACAATGATCTAATTTAAGGAATTGGTTCCCATATTTCCTGTCTGCCTTTGAGTAGAGCACCAGCTGTAAGAAGGGCTGCTTTGTTAGCTTCAGTGTCCGCCTCCTTATTATTTGCTTTCAACACATGATTGAAATTTAAATTATGGAAAGACTCACCAAGATCTAAAATTTTGTGTATCAGCCTTGCTAGCCTTAGGTCCTTTGTCTTAGAACGAGTCACCATAGTGTTGATAATAACCTAAGAATCTCCAATATCATTGACCTCCCTGATGTTCAGCACTTTCAAAATCTTGAGTCTTTGAAAAAGAGCCAAAGCCTTAGCTTGGATGCTGGAAGCAATGCCCAAGCCCAAGCGAAGTTGTGGATCCCAGAACCAGCTGGGTTTAATATAACTCCTCCAGCACAAGCTCTTCTAGGATTGCCCTTAGTAGCCCCATCAAAAAATAAGGAGTGCCTTCGCTAGTTTGCAATCCATCCCTAGAGCTCGTTTTTTGTAACCCTTATTTGCCAAACTTTTAGGAGGGGGATACTCTTTACCAATTTTTGGAGTTGTAGATCGAGAGAAGAGCCTATTTTTATCCTGTTGGGTGAGATTTAAATCATCTTTAAGGTCTCTCAGGCACTCTTTTAACTGGCATTTTATTTTATCTGCCACTAGCTTGACATCCTGCTCGCAGTTTCGGAAAATCCTTTTGTTTCGCTCTAGCTAGATATGCTAGTAGATAATTTTAGGGAGAATTAACCAAGCCACTTTAATAATTTTGTTTTTTGGAGGAGGACCAGGGTACCTTTGCAGCCATCTATCAAAAAAACTAACAGTGGAGGAAGCAAACTCGAAGCTGGGACTCAGAGTGTCCAGCAGCACGGACCAGATCTGCAAAGTAAAGGAGCAATCTAGCATCAAATGTGAAACAGTTTCCTAGTTTGCCTTGCAAAGTCTGCACCTTGAAGGGTCGTGGAAGCCACGCTTCACCAGATTATTGTAAGTCAAGATTTTGGAATGGCATAACAACCAATTAAAAAAATCAATTTTTGGCAGTGAAGGGTGGTACCAAATCCCTTTCCAAGGCTCTAGATTCATGGCCACATGGGGGCGCTTGTACATCTTGGCGTATCCCTGAGCAACAGAATAACCACCAGCTGCACACCCCAACCTCTAGTATCCTTGCTTTCCATCTCTAATGGAGCTAATCCATGAAGTTTGGAGAGTAGTTCCTCGCATTCTATAGCCAAATCTAGGGGCTTTTCAATTTTCCATCCAGCCCAGTGAGATTCCTGCTAGACTAAGATATCCCACAGGGAACGCATACCAGCATCCATCCACCTACGCAACCCTTAAAGGGAGGGGCAGTCTCCCAGCGTCTCCTTGTTCATATTCTGTCTGTCCAAAGGTTGATACTTTTTCCATTGCCAGGGACCCAGTAGGCAAGAGTATTTATAAGCGGACAGGCTTTTGAACAGAGCTTCTGGAAGGGTGAATTCAGAAGCGGCAGAGGATGGCCTAGACAGCGGGAATGTTTGCCCATAAATATTTTTTCCAAAGAGCTAGATGAGCCTAGCCAGGGTTCAGAGCTATAATCCTCCAAATGATCTTAGCCCCCATGGTGATATTTTAAACTCCAAGATTTTTTAAATTCAAGCCTCCTTCTAAGAGCGGTTTGGAGATGGAATCCCAGCTGACTAACAATTTTTTTTTTCATTTTTCTTGCCACCCTTCCAAAAAAAATTCCTAATGATCTCCTCCATTTTTTTGACAATCCCGGAGGGATCAAGAAGAATGGAAAACTAAAACAAGGGAAGACTTTTAAGCACAGATTTAATGAGGACAGACTTACTAGCAATATTGAGCCAGGAAAAGCCCCAAGCAAGCAGTTTGTTCTTGAATTTCTCCAGTTGGGGAAGCCAATCTTTGCTGAAGGCTCTTTTAAGAAAGACAGGAAGGCCCAAATACTTGAAGGAAGTCCAGTTTGAGGAGGCTGCGAAACCAAAAGTTCTCGAAATGGAATTGAGCATGTTGGAAGTGGTGTTCCAGCAATAGATATGGCATTTTCCAATGTTTAAACTGCTTCCCGAAATCAAATAAAACTCATATAAGACTCCTTTAAATCTGGAGGCTATAAGCATAGAGGCAGCTCCCAATAACAAGGTGTCATCCGAAAAGAGGGAATGGTTGATGTTTTCAACATGTTTTACTATACAGAGCCCAACAATTTCTTGATCCATAGTTTTTTTTTCTAAATAGAAGCTAAGGACAGAGGCTTGAAGAACAAAAAGAAGGGGTGAGAGTGGGCACCCCTACCTGAGCCCACTCGTGGCTTTGAAAAAGTTAGCAGCTCTGCCATTTATTGAAGGAGCGATCCAAGGCTCTGAAATGCAGGCCCAAATCCAATTTATAAAGTTATCCCCAAATCCAAATTTGCGTAGGACTTTTAGTAGAAAATTGTGCTTGACTATATCAAAAGCATTCACTAAATCAAGCTTGACAACCATAACTTTTTCCTTGGGACTCATACTTGAGTGGATTGCCTCTTGGACCAACATGTAGTTGTCCACTATCTGTCTCCCTTAAATGAATCCTCCTTAGCTTTCCAGAATGAGTTTGGGGAGGATGAGCTTAAGTCTATTAGAAATAACTTTAGTAATCAGTTTATAACCGATGTTACATAGCGATATCGGACGAAACCTGTTGAAAGTATTGGCTCCTTTCTCTTTGGGCATGAGAGCAAGAAAAGCAGTGTTCATGCTTCCTCCGATTTTCTGCCAAGCTTGGGACTTGATAACCATTTTGTATACATCCTTTTCCATAATCTGCTAACAAGATTGGAGGAATCTGGTTGTAAAACCATCCGGTCCAAGGACTTTTTCCGGGTCCATGTCAAAGAGGGCATCCTTGACTTCATTCTTAGTGACTTTAGCTTCAAGAAGGTAATTCATTTCAACAGTAATCAAGGAGGGAACCACATCAGTCATATTAGAGCTTTGGTCCAGATTTTTATCTTCGCTATATAGGCTTTTAAAATGAAGGGAGGCAACTTTTTTTATGCTTGCATTGTCTTTATTAGTAATAGTGCCATCTTTAATTTTGGAAATGACATTGGTGCATTTCCTAGCCTGAGCTTGTTTATGAAAGAAGGAAGAGTTCCTGTCCCCTGCCTTAAGCTAAAGACTGCATGACTTAAGTCTCCAGTACTCCTCTTCTGTTAGACAAGCCTTGTGGAAGTTTTGCTACATCTGGGCTTCTTTGTCTAGAAATTCTTTGGTTATATCAGCTGTTTCAGCTTGGAGGTGGTGACTTTCCAGACTGCATTGAAGAATGTTTCTTTCATTTGCTGGATTGGGTAGAGTTTTGACCCAGCCTTTTAAAGCCATTTTCACTCTTCTGAGCTTCTCCTCCCAGACAAAAAAGGGGGAGCCTTTTACTAGCTGCCTCTAGATGTCCTTAACTAAATGCATGAAGTTTGGTTCATTAGTCTAGAGCGGGCTGAATCTGAAGGGGATTGGACAAAGGTCAAGCTGAAACACTAGTTATAGCTTGATGGGTTTATGATCCGAAGTGCTGCAAGGGAGAATGTGAACTCTAGCTTCTAATCCAAGTAGAAGAAAAGAGCTTTGAATTAAGAATCTATCCAATCTAGCAGCAATATGGCCAGGACCAATTCTTTTGTTGGTCCAAGTGAACTTACTTGAGATTTGCTTTATGTCCAGGAGGTCCCAGTCCTGCATAAGGTCCTCTGCCCATTCCCTTTCCGGATCTCGAGAAATGCTGCCTCCTGTCTTGTCTATTCAAAGGAGAGTAAGATTGAGATCTTCTGCTATGATGATATTCTCGAGATTGACTAGATCTGCTTGGGTTCCTATGGAGTCCTAGCAAGACTTCTTTTCCACAACGTTCACAGGGATGTACATGTTGAAGAGGCTAATAATATTTTTTGAGTCTAAGTGAGACTACTATAGTAGTCATTAAAATTATTTAATTCATGTTACTACTATATTTTTTGTTTGTTTTATGTTTCATTTTTTACTATTCTGTAACACTATTTTGTATCACTACTATACTAATTATTATCATTATTTAATTCATGTTATTACTCTATTAATAATTTTAATTCATGTTATTACTATATTGTTTGTTTGTTTTTTTTTTATGTTTTACTATTTTGTAACACTATTATACTAATAATTATCATCCTTTAACTCATGATATTACTATATCAATAATCTTAATTCATGTTCTTACTATATTATTTATTTGTTTTATGTTTTATATTTTACTATTTTGTAAAACTATTATACTAATTATTATAAATATTTAATTGATGTTATTACTATATTAATAATTTTAATTCATGTTACTACTATATTGTTTGTTTCTTTTATGTTTTATGTTTTAATATATTGTAACACTATTTTGTAACACTATTATACTAATCATTATAACTATTTAATTCATGTTATTGCTAGATTGTTCGCTTGTTTTATGTTTTACTATATTGTAACACTATTATACTAATCATTATCATTATTTAGTTCATGTTATTACTATATTGTTTGTTTGTTTTATGTTTTATGTTTTACTATCTTGTAACACTATTATACTAATCATTATCATTATTTAAATCATGTTATCATTATACTAATAATTTTAATTCATGTTATTACTATATTGTTTGTTTGTTATATGTTTTATGTTTTACTATTTTGTAACACTATTATACTAATCATTATCATTATTTAATTTATGTTATTACTATATTAATAATTTTAATTCATATTATTACTATATTATTTGTTTGTTTTCTCTTTTGTGTTTTACTATTTGTAACACTATTATACTAATCATTATCGTTATTTAACTCATGTTATTACTATATTGTTTTTTTGTTATATGTTTTATGTTTTACTATTTTGTAACACTATTATACTAATCATTATCATTATTTATTTCATGTTATTACTGTATTAATATTTTTAATTCATGTTATTACGATATTGTTTATTCTATTTTTTATGCTTTACTATTTTGTAACACTATTATAGTAATCATTATCATTATTTAATTTATGTTATTACTATATTAATAATTTAATTCATATTATTACTATATTATTTGTTTGTTTTATCTTTTATGTTTTACTATTTGTAACACTATTACACTAATCATTATTGAATTAATGTTATTACTATATTAATAATTTTAATTCATGTTACTACTATATTAAATGTTTTTATTCATGTTACCACTATATTGTTTGTTTGTTTTATATTTTATGTTTTACTATTTTGTAACACTATTATACTAATCATTATCATTATTTAGTTCATGTTATTACAATATTAATAATTCTATTTCATGTTATTACTATATTAATAATTTTAATTCATTTTATTACAATATTGTTTGTTTGTTTTATGTTTTATGCTTTACTATTTTCTAACACTATTTTGTAACACTATTATACTAATCATTATCATTATTTAATTCATGTTATTTCTATATTAATAATTTTAATTCATGTTACTACTACGTTGTTTGCTTGTTTTATGTTTTATGTTTTACTGTTATGTTACACTATTTTGTAACACTATTATACTAATAATTATAATTATTTCATTCATGTTATTACTATATTGTTTATTTGTTTTATGTTTCATATTTTACTATTTTGTAACACTATTATACTAATCATTATTATTATTTAATTAGTGTTATTACTATATTGTTTCTTTGTTTTATGTTTTATGTTTTATTATTTTGTAACACTCTTATACTAATCATTATCATTATTTAATTCATGTCATTACTATATTAATAATTTTAATTCATGTTACTACTATACTAATAATTTCAATTCATCTTATTACTAGATTAATAATTTTATTACTGTATTATTTGTTTTTTTTATGTTGTACTATTATGTTTTACTATTTTGTAAAACTATTATACTAATCATTATCATTATTTAATAATTGTTATTACTATATTAATAATTTTAATTCATGTTAGTACTATATCGTGTGTTTGTTTTATGTTTTACTATTTTGTGACACTATTACACTAATCATTATTATTATTTAATAATTGTTATTACTATATTGTTTGTTTGTTTTATGTTTTATGTCTTACTCCTTTGTAACACTATTATACTAATCATTATCATTATTTAATTCATGTTATTACTATATTGTTTGTTTATTTTATGTTTTATGTTTTACTATTTTGTAACACTACTATACTAATCATTATCTTTATTTAATTCATGTTATTACTATATTGTTTGTCTGGTTTATGTTTTATGTTCTACTATAATGTAACACTATTGTGTAACACTATTATACTAATCATTATAATTATGTAATTCATGTTATTACTATATTGTTTGTTTGTTTTATGTTTTAAGTTTTACTATATTGTAACACTATTATACTAATCATCATCATTATTTAGTAATTGTTATTACTATATTACTAATTTTAATTCATGTTATTACTATATCGTTTGTTTGTTTTATGTTTATGTTTTACTATTTTGTAACACTATTATAGTAATCAGTATCCTTGTTTAATTCATGTTATTACTATATTAATAATTTTAACTTATGTTATTACTATATTATTAATTTTAATCATCTTATCGTTATATTAATAATTTTATTACTATATTATCTATTTCTTTTATGTTTTACTATTTTGTAACACTATTACACTAATCATTATCATTATTTAATTCATGTTATTATTATATTGTTTGTTTGTTTTATGTTTTATGTTTTACTATATTGTAACACTATTTTGTAAAACTATTTCTGTTTAATGTTTTACTATGTTGTAACAATATTTATGTTTTATGTTTTACTATATTGTAACACTATTTTGTAACACTATTATACTAATCATTATAACTATTTAATTCATGTTATTGCTATATTGTTCGCTTGTTTTATGTTTTCTATATTGTAACGCAATTTTGTAACACTATTATACTAATCATTATCATTATGTAGTTCATGTTATTACTATATTGTTTGTTTGTTTTATGTTTTATGTTTTACTATTTTGTAACACTATTACACTAATCATTATCATTATTCAGTTCATGTTATTACTATATTAATAATTTTAATTCATGCTACTACTATATTGTTTGTTTGTTTTATGTTTCGTCTTTTACTGTTATGTTACAGTACTATATTGTTTGTTTGTTTTATATTTTATTTTTTACTATTTTGTAACACTGTTATACTAATAATTATCATTATTTAATTCATGCTATTACTATATTAATAATTTCAATTCATGTATTTACTATATTAATAATTTTAATTCATGTTATTACTATCTTAGTAATTTTAATTCATGTTATTACTATATTGTTTGTTTGTTTTATGTTTTACTAGATTGTAACACTATTTTATAACACTATTTATGTTTTGTGGTTTACTATATTGTAACACTATATTGTTTGTTTGTTTTATTTTTTATGTTTTACTATTATGTAACTCTATTTTGTTTATACTAACACTCCTATGAACACATCAATCCTATGCTCCTTTGGAATATTTTTTGCCCTTATGTTCAATTTTTGGAGCTCCTCAATGTGCTCCATTATTGAACCCTTTTGTTTGAGACTTATCAATTGGCTAAAAAAAGTGTTGCTTTCTGTATCCTCATATTGTGCTATCAATTCTTCTGTAAAAATTTCCCAAGTGATAATTTGTTTACGATAGTAAAGCCATTGATACCATACAAACTAATTTGGTTCCAAATATAAAGTTGCAATATGTACCTTTTATGTGTTTTGTATATTATTGAGATCAAAAAATTGCTCCATCTATAATATCCATGTTGCGGGATCATTGCCATCAAACTTCCTCATATAAATTTTTGGAATATGGTGGGTCTTCGATCCCACATTAGAGTGTATGAAATCATAATTAACATTTATTTTGTTTGCATCATGAGTTTCCTTTACTACCTTTTCACCATTAGTAAATATTTCTTATAGGAAATTTGTCAAATTTGTCTTCAAATCTATCTTCAAATCATCCATCTTAGCTTCCACGCCCTTTATCTTAGCTTCTATTAGCTTATGTGAGAGTGACCTTTGTTGCACTTGGTCTTTTAATTTTGATATATCATGTAGCATTTCTTCCTCTTCTTCATGAGTCATGCTAGAGCTTTTAGGTTGCTTACTAGGTGTTTGCATTTTCTTTCCTCGAGGCATCAGTTACCAATAATAATGCTCTACTATGCCATTTGTATTCCTTCAAAATAAATTTTCAAACCAAACTGAAGCAAAAATTTAAAAAATCTACACACCTTTTTTCACTTTGTAGGAGCTCGATATTATCTCTGATGTATCTTTGTAGTTTTGTATCATCCAATTCTGAAATTGCGACCTGCAGTAACCCTCTCTGTTTGTTGATGCCTTGAAAATCGCTGTAACAACATTGGGGGATAACCACCCGGTCCGGACCTTAGTACAGCTCCTTTTCCATTTGGGATGGTGGCTCCGATTGGATATAAAGGGACCAGTTTCCTGATAATGAATAAAGGGGTGGATGAGTGATGAGTTGTTTGTTCTAATGATAGGCAGATAACTTAATCTATCAACAACAATATGAAAACTAATACTAATCCCGAGAACAATTATTCTTTGTAAATGCATCGTTTAATGATTTTTGTCTATTGACAGGCATGTAGATGACTCTGTAAAATAAACATAGATATTCAATCATTTAAAGATTACTTCATCTAAATAGTTAAACAAAGCGATTAACACAAGATTACTGCATTTACCATTTATATCATCGATACATATATGATTGAAAGAAAAACATGATATAAACAGCCAATAGTGGGATGCATAAAGGATGTTGTTAAAACACATATATATAAGCGATAATAGCAAGAGTGATCAAATGACAATTCATATAACAAGAATGAGTACAAACATAGATAATAGTACCATATGAGCTGTTTAATCAATCCCAATATCAATCGCTATTTGAAATTCTTCCTTCAACGCAGAAATGCTTTTAAACAAAGACAGTAGTGCACATTTGTATAAAAACTTTCCTTATCAAAATCAGAATTATTGGTCCAGTTTCATAAAAGAATATCCCTGAAGTACAATGTCGTAACTTCAGGGTTTAAGTCATATACAAAACTTTACGACCCTTTCTAAATGCATGAAAGGGTCTATAAATACTACTAAACTAAAAAAATCTATGAAACAAAACCTACTAAATTGGCATCAATTAATACTATCTATCTTCTTGGGGGCGATCTGGCAGTCGACGATGTGAATCATGACTCAGGCTATTTGCCTTTAAACTTGAGCTAGCTTATCACAAGCATTGGCTCCACTTCGGGTGGTCTGTTGAGGCGCAGGCTGAGTTAGGCAGCGAAGGTGGGATCCTGAATATCGGGTATGATATACCCGATTGCATCTGTGAGGCATTTGAGGGCGGCTCTCTGGCTGTGCGGCTTCACTAAGAAGAACCAATAGGCATCCCATGTGAAACTATTGATTCCCGCAATTAACCTTCCATTTTTCTCCAGCTTTGGGTAGCATGAATGCTCCAACATATTTGTTGTTGTTAATTGGCCTGGAGTACATTGAGAAATCATGTTAGACAAGTAAAGAGTATTATTTACCAATTCAACCAAATTACTAGTGGTTGCCTTGCATCTTAAAATCGCTCTTTTTGCCTTCATTAACTGATATTGCCATTCTGTGAATAATATTTCTTTGTGTGATTCGAGAATCCTTGCTAGGTAAGCTGCCTGTCCCTGATCGGAATCTTGCCATTCCAGAAAATTTGTTAATGTTTCTTCGGCTTGATCCAAATCTGTCCTTGCCTTTTCTACTTTTTCGCTTATGGATGCCACTAAGTCGCACAATGGTTATGCCTGGGTGATTTGCTGACACAAGAGCTTCATTTGATTTATCAATGCTTTGTTTAATTGAAACGCCTCTGCTTTAAACTCATCTACCTGTAGGATCTTTTCCGTTTGCTCAAGTTGAGCTGATAATTGAGCAATCTGCTCATCTTTGGATTTTAGCATTTCCTTAGTTGATGTTTTTAGTTGGGCCAATGTTGCCGATAGCTCTTTTTGCTTTTGGATTGCGCTATCATCAATCCTCTGTTTTTCTTCCTACAATTGCTTAGTCAGCTGATTGTTTATTTGTTGCTGTACTAGCAATTGTTGTTCTGCCTGCTCTGCCTTCTGCTGCACTTCCGATAATTGTGCCTGTAGCAGAAAGATGTCTGATTTTTTGTCTTTAATAAACTGCTCACCTCCGATGCTTTATCCATTGTCACCACCGAATAAGCTCCAACATATTGCGATAACTTTTCCAAGTCATCGGAGGGGTCAAATTGTTCTTTCCATACCATCTTGCCCGTTATTGTTAGTTCTAGGAATAAAGAAGGTTGATCAGTCCTTCTCCTCTTCCTCTGTTGTTTCACTACAGCTTTATGCTTAGGGCTATAGAAGACATCCAAGGGAGGAATCTCTTCTATATGCAAAATTATTTCGCCCGATGGATCCTTTGGGATTATTTCTGCTTCCTTTAATTTGGGTGGGTCGTTGGTTTCACCCGAAACCTGCTTTGAAGTTGCTTCCTATGTGTTGCCCTCTTTTGAAATCTCGTCATCTTTAGAGCATTCTAGATTGCCGATGATCGAATTAAATTGTTGCCATTCCTGGAGAAATTTCGGATCAATCTGTGTATCTTCATTTACTTTTGAACTGCTCTGTTCTTGCATTTTAGCTTGGGTCTCTTCCTGTCTCTGCAATTTCACCTGGGTTTCTTCTTGTCTCTGCTCATGCACTTCCTCCTGCTACTTTGATGTAATAGGAGGTTCTTTATCAAGTCACTGCTCAAGCTCACTTGATTCTGTTGTGGGAGTCATCGCTAACAGGTCTAGAGGCAGAGTTTGCAACCTCTGCTCTCTAAGTCTATTGAATTCGACCAGCCCCTCATCATTGTATTCAAGTATGGCGAGCGATTGAACTTGATACAGTGATTCAGCCAATGTGAACAAGTCCTCAAATCTATCTTCTTTATGCTCAAACTTAGCCAATTTGGCCTGGTTGAGTGCATTGTAGGCGACTTTGTTCGGGTCGAATCGCCTGCTAGGTAGAGTTGCCAGGGTCAGTCAATTCATTTTCTCTGCTTCTTTCTCTGCATGTTTGAGACCATGCAGAGTGTAGATACCAATTCTTAAAGGAAAAGAGGGCCAGACGTGCTTCTTAGATTTCTTCAGAGTTTGTGTAACCCCATCGACGTTGATCTGATAGACTATTTCCCTGGCCAGTAGTTTATCAGGGATGTATAGAGGAAGAACGTGGGGCTTGGCTTGACTACCAAAAACTGTGATATAGGTGAAATTTTCCTCCACAAACCAACTCCCTATGGAAGTTAAATCCACCCCTGCTTGGTAGGAAATCTTAAGGGTAGGCTTATTTAAAATGGAATAATGAATAGGCAACATGAAACTGTTGCAGATTTGATACAAATGGTGTTTTTAGTTGGTATTCCACAACTTTTGATGGCATATGTGGATGGGTGTGGGTTCTTGCGACGTCCACCTCCATCCGAGCACAGAAAATTCTAAATTAAAACACAAAACATCTAATACATAGGCACTGTAGTAAAATGGGGGAATGAACCTCTCAGTGATGCGAGAGTTGAATTTGAAATTATGAATTGCAGATGCTAACTTATCGGACAGTATATCTGCCCAATCCATTATTTCGCCACTACATGCCGCCTCCATTAAGGGGACCATTTCTATGGTAAAATTGGCGGAATCATGTAATCCCCATAGTCTTCACATCATAATCCGAGCATAGCAATAATGAGAGCATAGAGAATCGACCCAGTACTTACCCGAAGATTCGTGCTTGTGCTTTGCTAGATTTTGTCTCCAACCTCGAATGGGTTAAGACTCAGTCTCATTTTTAGCTCGGAATTTCTCCAGGAATGTCGTGTTATACTTCTTCTCTACCTCCGGCAAATGATACATTTGCCTTAGATCCTCGGCTCGAAAAGAACCGAAAATTCTCCCATCTATGGTGCTAAAATTTCTATCAGTAATTGGGATTTCCTGAATCGCCCATCTTACCACATCTGTATATGGGGGGATTTGTTCCCGGGCCACTATTCGATGAAAAAAAGAGTTGGCTAAATGGCTCAGATTAGCCTCGGATTTGCTGGTGTTGTCGGTTGAAACTTGTATTGCTGTCACCCTCGGGTCTTCGGCTTCGATCAAATTATATGTGCCTTGCCAAGTAGCTCTGGTAAGTCCTAGGCATGTAGTGTCCGATATGAGCCCTTTCTTTTTATTTCTTGGATCAACAATAGGTTGCCTTGTGGCTGGCGAAGCAGAAGCCATTGTGGTTTTCTTAGACTTCTTCCCCATTTTGCTCAAATCAGTTTTTACAGAAGAATTCTACACAGAGACGATGATGGGCGTAATACAGGAAATAATAGCATAAATCGAAAAGACTGAGATATATATTGATAAATTCATGGCGAATGATTGACTTAAGGTGGTCTCGAATAAAATCTGAAAAGAGATCGCAGGCTTACTTTTTCATTAAATGGCCGTTAAGGCATGTCAATCTTATCAATGCCAGTCAATTCGATTAAGGGCTGAATGATTTATTTGAAGCGTGCCTTGGGTGTTTTGGCGGTTCAGCGCAGATGAGTGGCTTTTCGAAAGATAAGGCCTTAAATACGAATAAATCGTATTAAACAACTTTTAAGATTTTCTTTGAAAACTGCGCTTTTGCTTTTATCGCAATTGGGCATTGGGGGAAAATCATAAATCATTGTTTTGGTTCCATTTGGAATCCCCGATCACCTATAGCGATATCACATCGCATCGGGAGAAGTGAGTGGGGCAGTTAAAAAGGCGTGCATAGTCGATTGCCGATTGTCGATAGTGATATCGCATCGCATCGGAGCAAGACGGAGATTTATTGCGTTAAATCATTATCGCCGATTGCCAATAGCGATATCGCATTGCATCGGAGCAAGGGGGCTTTTAATTGCGTTAATTCATTTATTGTCGATACCCGATAGCGATTTCGCATCAGAGTAAACTAATATGTCCTCAAGTTGTGTTCCCTTTGTCATTGCGATATGCGATCTTGCGATCGCTTTATTGCAATGACAAAAGTTTAATCATTTATGCTAAGACTTTTTGATTGGTTTATTGAAAAGGCTTTTTGGGTAATGTTTTATTTTATCTCTTCGGGCCTTTCTTAATAGAACTAAGTTGATACCAATTAAAACCAAAAATTAAAAAGGGACCCATTTCATATTATGATTTTGGGATAATATTGATATGAAATGGGGGGTTGTTGTAGGGCACAACAATTGGCGATTCGCTGGAAGAAACAATTATCTATGAAAAGTATAGAAATACTTGAACTTTTTCAAAATAGAAATTTTATCAAAAGGGAAAATTCTAATATAACTAGGTATAGTTGCATTCCAAACAAAATAAAACTTTCTTTGCTAATTCCCTCTTTTGTTAAAAATTAGATACATTCTAGATTTTAAATTGGCCCCTATTGGTTGATAGTGATAAAACAGAAAACCTTTCCAAATCAGCTTTTAAAATTAACTCCTTTGTCATAGGTAGAGCCTCTGCTGCCAGCAAACATTCATAATTTCGGCAGGGATACGTTTTAACCATATCATTGTCTATTGTCCCATTCACCTTAGAGCATGATTAACAGAATGAATTCAAAACATGTTTTTCAAATTTTGTATTTCTTTTCTCTTTTCTGTTATTTTGTAAGATAAAAAGACATTGCCCTAGTTTGGTGGCCGGCTAAGTGACAATGCCATTCATTGGTAGTAATCTAACCGAACAAGCTGGCTCGTGATGAGACCCCTTGTCTTACAATTGAATCCATTACCCTGTTTTGGTATGCAGTATTCGTAATGTCGGCTAAACTATTTCCCTATGAACATGGTAAGCAGGATTGTAATAAGACCTCTTATCTTTTATATCCAGTATTCTTGGAATTACATTATGAGTAATCACAAGCTTTTGTGAGTGGGATAGACAATTTTCTCCTTAAGAGGAGATGGATGACAAGGTAAGAGTTGGTGATGCTGAAATTGGATTAGCTCCTATTTTGATATTGATAACCTTCTTGTGACCAATTTGAAAATCTAAAAGATTTACAATATTTATAAACTTTGAGAGGGGTTCACTCAGATTGCAGTGTAGTTTCAGAATGCAATTATATCTAATTTCCTAGAAATCATTCCTTTTGTTTAAGACTTCTATTTATTTAAAAGTAAATATCACACTACTTGTTTTGAACAACTCTTTAAGTACAACAAAGGTCAAAATAGAAGATACCTCACAGCTTTATTTTCTAATGTTCCTGCAAACTACAAAAAATGCTATTAAAAGGAGAAGGGGTTACCTCCTCAATTGAAGAATTTCTTTAAGATAAGGCCATTAACAGGGAGAGAATATCTCAGCCCTGATAAATCTTGTAATATGAAGGTCGAATGGCCTATCTTTTCACAGATCTGAAATGGTCCAAGCCACATCTTCTAAAACTTGGTGTGTTTTCCCTTATCT